>KZ112461.1:0-251153 GCA_002120305.1 Hypoxylon sp. CO27-5
TTCCCTTTTTTTCTTTCCTATTCGAGAGCAAAGCGCTTTACCACCTTAAAGCTTGGCATTCCTTCCCAATTAGGAAAGTGGGTCAAATCTCCCTACTATTTTCGACACAATACCCCTCGTAAAAACTCGGGCACTCTACTGGGCTATTTTATAGTGCGGTGCCTTAAATTCGCATACCGAAGCTCGTGAGTCTTGCCCGCTGTACTCTTTTGAAGATGCTTGGCTTAGGTAAGTATGCCCCGCCGCCCCAAACCATATAGATCTTTTTTGAAAACGGGATTCTCATCGCTTACATGAGGCATACTGGCACTTTGGCGGAGTGGTTAACGCGATGCCCTGCTATTATTAATAGCCTAGGCATTCCCTTCGGGGGCGTGTGTTCGAATCACACAGGTGTCGCTTCTAATTCTTTTTCCTTCTTTTTCCTCCTATTATTATCAGTACACGTCTTTTTTTACAAAGCTCACGTTATCGCATCCACCGAAACTGAATCTTTAGGTTAATCCAGGGCGCATCCTCACGTTTTCCGCTATATTCCGAAGTCAATTAGGATTATGGTGAAGGCGACCTAAACGCCTAACAGTTACACACCCAGTAGATGCACCTTGTGCCCGATCATGATATGTGAGCTATTTCGTTCTCGTAGCTATTTGGCTTTCGTATGAAGGTATTAATCGTGTATCGGAATTACACAGCTTAGTTGATGTCATTGACGATTGTATTTCTTATAGATTTAGGAAATGAGCTCTCTGAGATACCCAGATACGCGGAGGCCTACTATCACTGCACTTAAACTAAAGGACGCTTGAGCATACATACATATAGGCAAATACTATGACTACAGATACACATTTATGGATATGTTGCTTAACTTTAAACAATGTTAGATAAGTAGGCAGTATAGCCCGCCTCTATAACCCTTGGTGGCAAATTGCATTGCCGTAATGTAAGAACACCCCCTGTCTTTATACATACCTTAGAAAGGGCACTACAAAATGTATCCAATATTAGGAATATCTGGATGATTCTAGACCCCAAAGCTCACTATTGTCCTTACCCAGTGACTAGGCTTTACACGGTAGTTCTGTTATGTGGCGCACCATGCATAGTATGATAAGACGTGTTGTTCCGCGAAAAGCTGGAAACTATCTAGCCAAGGTCGTGGTATACAGACAGGATGCTTCCTTTTCCATTATGTCTGAAGGTTAAACATCGGACAAGTTCTAATTAGCCTCAGTGCAAGTAAATATCTTAAACTGTGTCGGTGAATGAGTGTTGAGATAACGAGGCCATAGAATGAACGTCCTGGGCCTAAGGGTTCGGTGGTATGTATGTATGTCTTCATTTTGCGGACTTACAGTTCATTGAATATAGCGCTTGGCATTCTGAAAACTTCTGTTATATTAAGACACGATACTCCCTGATTCCATTAGATACCATATCTTATAATATGATCTCTATGGGTGTATTACACACAATACAATATATACAATTGCTAATTGACCATCCACCCCTACCACGTGCGTACCCCGTTGCACCTACACTTAAGTGCACATACACAATGGTGCATCCCTTATATAGCGGGGAACCAATGGGAGTGGCGGAAATTATCTAAAAGGTTAAAGTGCAGTTACTCAAAAAATAGCTTTCTCTAATATGATTGGTCACTTGTTACCTGTTTCAACTTCTACCAAGTACTTTCCGATATTTAATATTAATGGAGGCGTGACGGCTCTTGCCAATTTGTGCTGTGCAAGTTCCTAAAGTGTCTATTAGCAATTACGTAGATGATCTAAGTTTCAGGGACAACTGCCCTTCAAAAGCTTCGAATCCAGATACCTAAGCTCACTGTCAATAGTGCGTTAGCAGGTTAGGTAAGTGCACAGATGCAGTAGTCCAGATCTTGACTAGCGCCGAGTTAGCATTATCGATAAGAGTGGGCTGCAGGGTGGCTGATCATTGGAACTCCAAGCACTTAGAACATAATCTCGCGATCCTGGCAACCTTTTGATTTCTTCCCACCTTCATACCACAACTTTCTTGTCAACCTCAATTCACCATGGCGCACGCTCCTGTTGACATTTGGAATGGTAATGGCATCGCCTTGGGAGCTTCGTCTCCTAAGAAGGTCGCCTATTTCTACGATTCCGACATTGGCAATTTCGCCTACGTCTCTGGTCATCCGATGAAACCTCATCGCATTCGGTTGGCCCACAGTCTGATCATGAATTATGGTGTCTACAAGAAGATGGAGATCTACGTAAGTGATTCGCATTCCTTCTATTCTTATGAGCTATATACCTAATGAATAACTTCCAGCGCGCGAAACCAGCCACTCGACTCGAGATGACGCAGTTCCACACAGACGAGTACATCGACTTCCTACAGCGAGTCACACCCGAGAACATGGACAACTTCCAGCGTGAGCAAGGAAAGTACAATGTCGGTGATGATTGCCCGGTATTTGACGGACTGTTCGAATTCTGTGGTATTAGCGCGGGTGGTAGCATGGAGGGCGCGGCACGACTCAACCGACAGAAGTGCGACATCGCTGTCAATTGGGCTGGTGGATTACATCACGCGAAGAAGTCGGAGGCGAGTGGCTTCTGTTATGTGAATGGTATGTCTTATAACCTTACTATCCAACGCTTATTGAATCGTACTGACAGTTCTTATGCTCAATAGACATTGTTCTTGGCATCCTCGAACTCCTACGATTCAACAAGCGAGTCCTTTACATTGACATTGATGTCCACCACGGTGATGGTGTCGAGGAAGCCTTTTACACCACCGATCGAGTCATGACCGTTTCTTTCCACAAGTATGGCGAGTACTTCCCTGGCACTGGTGAACTCCGAGATATTGGTATCGGCCAGGGACGATACTATGCGACTAACTTCCCTCTTCGAGACGGCATTGACGATGCCTCGTACAAGTCGATCTTCGAGCCCGTCATATCGAGTGTCATGGAATACTACAATCCTGATGCCGTCGTTCTTCAGTGTGGTGGTGACAGTCTATCTGGTGACCGTCTGGGCTGCTTCAATCTGAGTATGGATGGTCATGCCAACTGCGTGAAGTTCGTCAAGAGCTTCAATCGTCCAACCCTAGTCCTTGGAGGAGGTGGTTACACGATGCGCAATGTCGCCCGCACTTGGGCCTTTGAGACTGGTCTTCTTGTTGATGCCAAGATGGACCGGACTCTACCCTTCAACGAGTATTACGATGTAAGACCATATCCCTGTCTCTCTATTATTTCTAAAGCTAACTCTAGAATTAGTATTACGGTCCTGACTTTACTCTTGATGTGCGCGCATCCAACATGGAGAATGCGAACAGCCCCGAGTATTTGGAGAAGATCAAGAACCAACTCATCGAGAACCTCCGACGCACTGCGCATGTCCCATCTGTACAGATGCAGGATGTTCCCCGCCACTCTTTAGGAGCGATGTCTGATGAAGAGGAAGCCGAACTCGATGATCTCGACGAAGATGAGAACAAGGATGTTCGCATGACCCAGCGACAATGGGAACAACGCATTGAACGCGACAACGAATATGAGGAGAGCGACAACGAGGAGTTAGACAAAGCGAATGGCATCCATCGCAACGGCAGCACGCGACGAACGTTCATCGATTATCGCAACTCGGATGTCGAGGCCGATAGTGGCGTTGTGACTCCCGCTAATGGCACTGTGGATGATGTTATTAAGTCTAAGGAGACAGATGATGTTGTAATGGAGGACGCAGTTGATAAGGAGCCCGAGCTAGATGCGGACACACGCGCCCCTTCGAAGACACATGAGAAGGATGCCGAGGAAGAGGTGAAGGCCGCCGGTATTGCTGAGCAGGAAGAGGCCCTTAAGGCAGCCCAAGGAGCTGCAAAGTCTGATAAAGACGGTAGCGAGAGCGAGAAGACTGCGGCCGCTGAGAACAATAGCGCAGGAGACAAGGAGGAACCATCCAAAGAGGCAGACGAGGTCATGGAGGATGCAGATGAGGCTAAGAATTCTCCGTCTGCAGAAGCCGACAAGGCATCCAGCACCGCACCTGAAGCCAAGCAGCCGTCACCCGAGAAGGTTGATTCAGACGGTGATATTGATATGGACAGCTCGGCCGCCGCCGCTGAACCAACCGAAGAAGATGGTGTTGGCGTTAAAAAGGAGCAGCCGACGGAAAACACAACTTCTTCTCCCAAACCGGCAGACACTACCGATAAGAAGGATGCTGGCTCATAGAATGAGCGTAACGTTGCTATTACAGATACCCGCCGTTATGTATTGAAGTTGGGGAGACGACGTATTCGCCATCTAGTGGTCGGTGTTTCTCAAGGACGCTTCTACAGGGCAAAATAAGGGGGGGCTTTGGTGTTCATAGGACCTTTCTCAGTGTAAAACTAGCCGAGCATTGGCGTTCAGGGTTAGGCATTTATTATTTTTTGAGGAAGGCCTCTCTTGCTTTGACGTGGTCAATACACCGCATAGGTAGTTTGGTTTTGACTGATAGTTAATCAGATCGCATCGATGTACTTGTTGGTGTTGAGGGCTGAGTTATCTGTGTATTATGACGAGGTTGTCGTTCCTGTTGAGGCGAGTCGACTTTTTAGTCAGTTTACAGAGGTCAGGGCCGGTTCGAGAGGATGTGTATATGGACGTAAGGACTCTAGATCAGGGCTACGGAATAAATTCTTAGTTCTCATACCAAATTGACTCAATAAGCTATCTGGTCATAGTGAAACGAGATCGTACTTGCAACTAAACATATAGATAAGGGTAGTTATGTGACCCTTGAAGGTTTGGCACTTAGGATTATACGTGGTTATCGGTGCTTTAATATCGAGATTTCTATAATGGCAGCCTTCTCTTTTCTTAGGTTATTGCTAATCAATAGATGCCATTCTATTAACTAATGTCTATGCAAACTAGCTCTTCCAAGCCCAATTACTATTTCTTAGGGCCTTTGACGTCGCCCTCCTTCGTGATCGTATAGCCTTGAGCGGTCAGATTGGTGGCTAGTCCAAAGAACGCTAAGGATTCTTCATGCCGTTAGTTAGTCGTGTCGCCTTAAAGCTTGAGAATATATTCGGAATGGGCAGCACCGGCTAGGAGGTATAGTAGAGAACTGACCTGCATTCTTCCACCCGTTTTCATGCGCACTCAATCTGATGACATTCTTCCAGTTATAGGAGTTAAGACCATCAATGTCTTCTGCGTGTCCAGCGTATTCTGTATGGGTGATCTAAGATATAAATCAGCCTACTTGTTGCACTAAGTCTACATCTACATCTCGACCTAATGTAGTGACGATTATGCGTAAAGTCTGGGTTAGGTGGAACGGTACATACCTCGTGTAGTATGGTCTGGTCAAGCAGAGACATAGTATCCATACCTGTCTTATCACCATCGAGGGGAATGATTTTGTCGAGGCCCTTGTCCAGTGTTCTCAATGGATGTCTCAACATAGACGTGAGCGCTTTCGCGGTCGACAATTTGACCACATTCATCCTCTGCAAGTACCAAGAGCAGAACATAATATATGATCTGCCGTCGCTTTCGTGTCTCCCTGTAAGAGCTTTGGTCCCACTAACTCCCGACTCTGGTACACATTGCTTTATAACATCCCCATATGTTTCGATGTTAACCGCCGTGTTCAAAGTTAACTTGCCTGACTTATTCTTTGGGTTATTTTTTATAGGGTCATCCCGAACCCTTAGGGTATCTGTTGTGCAGAAGAAGACGATCTTGTCTGTGAGTAGTGCGTTTGGATCCTTATTTTCGCTAAAGATACTATTATCCGAAAAGATGTTCACGTAAAATTCTATTTGAACAGCTGTTAGCTGGTCCGATGTGATGCTTCAAGCAAGACTTTTCATGGGTAGCTCATTACTGACGTTTAGCTTTATCGACGTTCGAGCCGAATATCCACGACTTGAGGTCCTGAACTTCGCCGTTGTCCCAGTCATAAAGTGCGTCCACAGCAAAATAGAACGCGGATTCGATTGCTTGGACTAGCTTTCCTCTATCAATATCCTTGCCCTCGCATGAACTGTGTATGAAATAGGCGGAGGAAAGCTTCGCAGAATAGAGCAGGAATGGGGCAAGTCGGTAAAGGCCAGCTATAGAGACGCGCATTTTGACTGAGTGGCCTTTGGACTGGCAATAATTAAGACGATACAAAGAAAACGACGAAACTGGATTTCAATGGTGTAAATTCAAACATCAAATGATATTCGTATCCTAGGATGCCTATATATATATATATCATGTACCTACCCTACCCTCCCATACATAACACATACCGAAATAATGCCGGACTCAAATTTCTAAATTAAGCGTCCTAACAAGTAAAAAGCGCAGTCCCGGGTGAAGGCCTACCTAATGATAGAATTAGTCATGCTCTATACATAGTATATTGTGGCTGGGCACCGACCTTGGCCGTGTTGTGATGTGACCCTTATAAGATCAAATGGTGATTAGTGGTGTGACTATTGCCCCCAAGAATGAATAGGTGACTTTTTACTAGGGATTCGCTGACTGCAAAACGGGACCTGAGATGTAAGGCTTGTTTCTTGATTGGCTGGTAACAGATATTTTAAGAGATCGTGAGTTATGCTGACGCCATACCAACCCCTGGTAGCTGAATTTACAAAATTGAGGGACAACGAGATTTTGCTTGCCACTAATATGGTTACTTGGCATCGTAGGGGCATGGTTCTATTTGGAAGGCAATAGGCGAGCGAGATTTAATATATTCTTAGGCCGACAAGACATAAATATATATTAGATCGCAGTCTTGTTCGAATCCAAGTTCGTCTACGTAATTCCAGACTCTAACTACTTTTTCTTCCATAGGTGTCTTGCATCTGCAACTGTCGCCCTATCGTCTCCAGGAGTTTATCTTCTATTGAAAATATGCTGGGGCGTAACATCTTGACAACGTCAATCTTCGCGTCAGTAGCGAGTGCGATACCTGCAGCTCAACCTGAAGCGACGCCCCCACCATCATGGCATGATGCTAAGGTCAAGGAGCGACAGCAGGCCCCCTTTTCGGTGAGGATCTGTCTTCATGATTTTATAGCAGCCCGTTCCCTAACCGATTATTTAGATCCCTAGTGTCATTCCCTCTGCTGTCGACACGCGTTTTTACAGTGCCGATGGCTCTACTACGAAGTTTATTGGCTCGACAACTGCCTACTTGTCGGTGCCTACTGTAACCGGTACCTCTTCGGGCAAGACAATTACAACGACACAGACTGCGAGCATGGCGCTCTACTCCGCTATACCGGATGGCCAATCTGACTATGAGTATAGCTTGGTTGTTGCCCCAGAGCTTGCAGATGAAATTGCGGCCGTCTTGACTTCATCCTCCAGCAAACGCGATCTGGACGAGCGAGCAGTACCCTTCGCGGTTGTTGAAGGGCTTATAGAGCTCCTCGGGCCAAAGGTGGCAACTAGCGTCCTCCAAGTTGTTAATCTGGCCGTGGAGGCCGGAGTTCCAGGCCTCTCCCTCGTCGCTGCTGGGGTTGTAGAGCTCGGCACGATGGCAGTTGCGGGTGCAGCATTCTTAACAGCTATCGCAAACCAATTTGCGCTGATCGCTGATATACTGAAGAACGACGGAAAGCCGACCGCCGTGGTCGTTCCAAACCCGTTCCAGAACTTCCGCGATACCAAGAGCTGTCCAGGCAACCGTCCTAAATGCAGCGGCTGCAGCGGTAAAGACTTGATCTGTACCAGCGGAGACTACGATAAGTGTCCTTGTGAAGACGACAAGCATTTATATATGATCGACGCTGATCCGGTTTACCCCAATGTCGACTGGCTTGATACGCAGCAGCAGTACATCCAAAAGATCCTAGACTACGTGGGAACACAGCGAGGGTCTCCGAGCAAGAACCCAACATGCGGAGACCGTGCAAGCGTAGGTCTTAGCCAGTATACATTGCTCGGACACCACCAGATCAGCGACGGCGCGAATGCCACCCCACGCGAAATTCTATACATGATGAGAGAAAGTGAGTAGATATACCTAACCTTTTATGATCTTCGGATATATACTTATACATGATATCTCTAGCTCTCTGCAACAACAAATGCGAGAATCCTGCAAAAATACCGTCCAAGAGTGTTAAGGCTACCAAGAAGGGCCAGGACGGATGCGAAATCGCGGTCGCCCTTACGGGGAATATGGAGGCATGGGCTGTCCGCGACCTTCCTTCCACTGGCGATGAATGGCAGGACTGCTGGGACTCGTTAGCCAACGCCACGGAAAAGTGCACCGACATGACGAATTCAGCCACGGGCTGGGTGAACGGCCCGGACGACTACGAGTTCTTCCAGATCGGTTACCGCGCGCTCAACGGACAAGGCTCGCTACACAGTCAATTTAGCGGCGACGACGCTCTGCCGCAGTGGTGCGGCAGTTCGAAGCCGAAATGCGACACTTGCATGGGCGGAGGAAACGGAAATAGGTGCAGCCAGGGCGAATTCTCGGGCTGCGATTGTGAACCCGTGACGGCTACACAACCGAGCGTACCCAAGGTGACTAACTGCGCCACCGCCGTCGCGGCCGCAGAGATCATTTGCTGTGGCTGGTCGGACGATACTAAGAAGACGTGCTCCCAGAAGATAGAAGGGTGCGGGATCAAAGCCGACCTGGGCGCCATCTGCCAGAGCCCTGTGGACGGCTCCGGTGGAGGCACGTATTCGGCTTGTGGTCAGTTTAGCAAGGATGATGCGATTGTGAAGGGCTCAAACATGGACGATATCGCTACGTGTTTGAATAAGGAGTTCGACTTGAAGGCGGATTTTAAATATAACTGATTGGTTTAGACTAGATATTTTTAGTCTCCGGATATTGTATTTGGAATATAGAATATAATTGTTGATATTTACCACTCCACCTCCCGTTTGAAGTGACTTATTGAAGCCAACTGAGCGCCTAGGCATATATTCAGTGTCTCATGCATTAGGAGTAGGATATCGTGGGAAGAAGAAGAAGACGCACCCTTTTCTCGTTCCAGTTTCCTCTTCCGGTAGGTACCTAGTCGTCGGGTTATCCCTGCCGGGTTTTTAGCGGGTTTTTAGTGGCAACCTTGAAACCTTTGAAGTGTGGCTGGTGCGGACCCCCCACTAGCTACGGTGGGCCATTCCAGCTCCCTTATCGATTAAAAGAGCTGCTTAGGTAATTAGCTGCAGGCAGATCTGGGCCTCGTCAACAGCTGGTGATTTGTTGTAAGCTTCATTTTAAACATCGCCTCTTGAACAGTTCAATCAATACCAACATATCTGCGAGTTATCACCACTCGCGCTCTCCTTCCTCCTCACTATACAATACGTCTATTCCTCTTCATAGTTTTCACCCCTTTGCGCGATTCTACCAGCCTCCTGTATCTATCTTCACAGTAGCGCAAACATATCAAGATGGACCGGTTGAACAGAATGCTTGCCGGTGCCAGCATGGGCCTTGGCTCTGCTCCAGGAACGGTAAGAAGCTTTGAGTTATACAGATACCTACATGATAATATTCTGGATTGATTCGAAAGAACTTGAACTGACAGACTTGTTCGTGCAGGATAACCAGAACCTTATCGACAACTCCGAGACCGTCTACATTTCCTCCCTTGCGCTACTAAAGATGTTACGACATGGACGAGCAGGTGTTCCTATGGAAGTGATGGGTCTTATGCTAGGAGAATTCGTCGATGACTTTACGGTCCGAGTCGTGGATGTCTTTGCCATGCCCCAGAGTGGTACCGGTGTCAGTGTCGAAGCTGTCGACCCGGTATTTCAGCAGAAGATGATGGACATGTTGACACAAACGGGACGGTAAGATAGCTGTTGTATCTTGATTTCCGTATTTTTTTTTTTACTGATTCTTGCCACAGACCCGAATCAGTCGTTGGATGGTACCACTCTCACCCTGGATTTGGGTGCTGGCTTTCGTCGGTCGATATCAACACCCAACAAAGCTTCGAACAGCTGACGCCGAGAGCTGTCGCCGTTGTCGTTGACCCCATACAGTCCGTGAAAGGCAAAGTCGTGATCGATGCTTTCCGACTCATCAACCCCCAGTCTTTGATGCTCGGCCAGGAACCGAGACAAAGTACTTCCAACTTGGGTCACCTGAACAAGCCCTCTATCCAGGCGCTAATTCACGGCCTCAACCGACACTACTATTCTATCGGTATCAACTACCGAAAGACCGCACTAGAAGAGAACATGCTTATGAATTTACACAAGCATGTATGGACCGAGGCGCTACAGATGGAGGACTTCAGACACGAGGGCGAGCAGAATAAAGAGCGTTTCCAGAGATTGGTGACGTTAGCCGAAGGCTACGAAAAGAGAGTTAAGGAGGAAACGGAATTGACCAAGGAGCAGCTTAAGACGCGATACGTCGGCAAGCTCGACCCCAAGAAGCACTTAGAGGACGTCGGCCAACAGCTCATCGAGGACAATATCGTGTCGGTATCGAGGCAGATGATCGACAAAGAGGCTACTATGCCCAAAAAGGACGTGGTGGCTAACGGCCAAGCAAATGGCGATCGCATGGACGAGGACGAGGAGCTGTAAACCTACATACTCGAAACCAAATTAATCGATACTGAGGGTTCGGTCCTCAGAAGTGTATCATAGGCGTTGGAAGGGCTAGCGGACCCGGTCTAGAAAGCATCGGCAATGGAGGCTTGCTTTTACGGCTTGTTCCTACACACATACTCGTGAGGTAGCATAAGCAGGAAATCCTTCCCTGCATACTATAATACCATCACTTTTTCTACTGCCATGACTTCGTCTTACTTCACATGTCGGAAAGAGTTGACTTGCGTATAGATAGACCTTCATGTCATCTAACAAGCAGATTAACGATCCTTTGTCTCTTATCAAAGATGCTGACAATGCGTTTGTGTCATAAAGGACGCCCAGCTTTTACTCATGATCCTTCCATCTAAATAAATTGTATTGTCCTAAGTCCAACTAACTGAATAAAGAGCTTGGTAATCTCATATAGATCAACCATCGCGTTTCTGGTATTAGATAGGGATAGAAATAATTACAGAAGCCGGCAAGTGTTCAAGAGAAAAGGGGTATTGCTTTGATAGTAACTATCCTTCAATAGATACTCACAAGCATGTCTTCTGACGCAACGGCCAATGCGCCATCTAACTTCTTCGCTTGCTGTTTACATTGCTTCCCGCGGAAATCCCAACAACCACCTCAACAAACTTACCCAGACTTTCTCGCCATCGGATACAATTCCCAGGCAGCAACAACCGAAAACCACCCCTCCAAGGGACCGCAACAACTCTCGCCACGAGTCGAGTACGACCCAAGCGGTAGCGTCACCATCGAGGCAGAGCCCGCCGACCTGACTCCTCAAATCTCAAGCCAACCCGTCCGAGACCAGGCATCACCAGCGACAGCGCAAGCGGCACCCGCACAGCAGCCGCAGTCAACATTCCGCATGCGAGCGGAACGCCGCTTCCCCGTCAACAACGAAAACGACCCGCGCGACAACTGGTCCAAAAACGTGCTGACCGCGTCCCAGCTCGTAGAGCTGTTCGAGACGATCCACAATACCCTGGCCCATGTCCCGTACGTCATCTGCGGGCTCGCGGCGCTGGTCGACCACGGGTTCACGGCCCGTCGTGTGAGCCGCGTTAGTCTGCTGTGTCCGGCGTACGCGAAGGATAATGTGCGTGCTTGGCTTGCGGCGCGGGGTTATGATACCTTTGCTGATTCCGTCGGAATTCCGATTGTGGATGGCGCGGTTATTGCTCGTGTTCGTATCAAGTATACGGATGAGGGGTTTGATGGGCTGGAGCGCGTTCGGTCGAGTGTGAGCCCGGCTTGGGTTTTGGGGCTTGCTAGTCAGATCGATCATGCGGCCGCGGGGTACGTGGATCATTGGCGCAAATTGCGGAAGTTGAGAGACGAGGGGGATGGTGAGGATCAACGGAAGATTGAGTCAGCTATGCAGACTATTGCGCGGGATATCTTCTGGTGTCTGGATAAGGCCGCGAGGACGAAGCATTGGCTGGATCCAAGTCTCCTTAGGACGCTGCTTGGTGAGGAGTTCTGGACCCCGTTTACGGAGAGGCATGAGGATGCGAGAACCGAGATGGCGCGCGCGGGGATTAATGTGGCGGCTGTGCTGTCAAAACACCGCGCCGAGGAGGCCATCCGGGATCACAATGATATGTTGAAGGAGTTTGGACTTGAGGAGGATAACGTAATCACAAGGCAGCCGAGCCCGTTTGAGGGCATGCAAACGCTTGCCCATAGCAAGAGCATTTACACTCCCAAGCAGAGTCGTGGGTCGGACACGGTAACGGTTGATGATGTCTCAATAAAGCCTGTCGTATCGAACCTCCCCTCGCCGAGATTACCACCTACAGCCAATAAAGGTAAGGCAAAGGAACACAAATTCCTAGAGAGCCTACTACCCAAGGGGTTGGGTAGCATCAGAGGGGGGCGTTCGAAGGGTAACAATGGTAAAGAACACACTCGTAGCTTGAGCAGGGTTTATAGCGTGAGAGCCCAGGCTAAAGATGCAGCTCTTGAGACTCCTTCACGATCCTCGGAGGATACATCGAGGAAATCTAAGGAGTGGATTTAAGGTGGTTCTCCAGCGCTCTACATGTAGGGCTGGAAGGTAGGTGCTCGAGAAAATGTGAGTTCACTTTCTTCCAGATCGTTGATGCCTACCTTGGTGATATCATCGTTCTTCAACAGCTCTTTCGGCGTCCTTGATATATAATTCTAAGCTATGTCGGTAGAATTTTACTAGAATAATATTGCATGACAAAGTAATTGAAGATTTGCTTGTGAATAGAACATCGTTGATCACCTCTAGATTGGTTATTTTCTCTTCAGGTCTTCCTAGACAAATGTCAACCTCAGCTAGGCTAGATTTCTGTCCTAAACTTAGTAATACAAAACATTAGATTACAGCTGTCCAATTGTCACTAGCGAAGAGCGGGATATGTTGAATACGAATATGATTAGATATAAGGCCTTTATGGTCGTTTCATTTGTATGCAGTTGAAACAGAAATAACTCTATATCAATTAAGACCATGGTCCCATGATTACACGCTATACCAAATCAACACACAATAAGGTTAAGTATATACGTAAGCCGTCAAGTAAAACCAAGCTATGTATTTAGATTTGGTCGCAACGATGAAACGGCTGTTACATCTAGCTTCTTAAGGTCGCCATGAGACGTCTAATTTGAACAGAATTAAACTATAGCATTGCGAACTATCCTCGTCATACGATATTGGTAGCACGTTCTAGGTACAAGACAAATTTATCCATCCGATTAGATAAAGAATTGGACTAGATATCATGCCAGCTCAGCGGACATAACATTCATCCAGGGGAGGTATGACGGCGAGACAAGGTGCATGTTTGCTGGGCAGTGACTCGAACGGCAGACAACTCTAGACCAGTCAACACATGGAGTTGACTGGATAATCCCATAAACACTGCTTTAGCTTCCACATCAGGAGACAGCAGGTAACCCGGTAAGGTGGGTTAACTAGCCAGGCCACTTTCCAAGAACCATTCTGGCGGAAATTATGCCTCATACTCCCTCAAACCTACCTACTTTACCCCACACGCAAACCAGATCTCTGGAACTTTCTTCAGTGCTACCTAGGTGGGCTTAATTTCATGCATCTTCTCCCAAGTTATCACCACACGTATTTCACAAACATCGAGGAAGGAAGAATCACATGGCTATGTCTACTTTTCTTCTTGACATGTGTTGTGGCCGAGCGCTCTAGTGTTTGCTATATAGGATAAGATTCCCACTCAGCCTCGCCGCCCGGCCCGCTACGATCTTTCTAGAATATTTCACATATCATACTAGGTCCCAGGTGTCTGTATTTGTCTTGGAGTCACTGCGCAGATGTCTTGGCACTCCCGCCTGCAATACGATAATTAATCGTAAAGAAAGCGCCGAGGATCCGCTGGGCTTTTCAACGTTGGGGCTAAATTAATATTGGTCATTGTGAATACAGTAACAAACAAAATGCTTGGTGAAACGCGTATATGATATATTCGGGCATGTACCCGGACCCCCAGAGATGCTTCTGGTGCCCATCTCCCAGGACCACACCATCTATAAGTGATACTCGTCTCAAGATTCATCTGCCCATAGTATACTAGCCTGCTCGTTATGGAGTTCCCACACGAAGGAGAATCGATCTATTATCGATATCAAGCGTCTTTCGCTCGCAACCGGTACGGAGACTTGCTGTATTGCACCGGTCCCCGGGCCGCCAGGATTCAGGAGCACTGGCACTGGATCAGCATTGGCTTGGACATCCAGAACTATAAACCTAAAGAAACAGGAGAATTTCGTCGCATTGAATTGGGAGACGAGCTCCGAGACTTGGAACTATATGAATTGCGCGGAGCTGATGACACATTCTTTACCGGAATTGCGCTCAGCAGTGCTGCCGACTCTCCGGACACCAACAAGAACTTTGAGACGTTCTTCAATGGAGTGATTTTACGTCAGGTCAACTTCGCTACTAGCTTGGCAGATGCGAGACCACCACCTCCTAAGAATTACGAGTCGGCCACGGAGAAAATTGTGTCCCTTTTCGACAACTACCTTCGATACCAAGGGGAACATGATAGATGGGTCGATTCAGGGAGAGCTTATTTCACAGAACGCGTTCGTCATTTCACATCACAGAGGCGGAAAATCGAGTTATGCCTTCCGGCCTTCCCTTGCAAGTCGTCCAATACACATAAAGTCATAGGCAAAGACCCTGATCGCGGAGAGCAACTAGCCCTCCAAAGACTCCATGGGTTTGTGGAAGCAGTTGAGAAGATATACGAAGCCGGCGCAAAGCTCTGGATTATTAGCGATGGACATGTCTTTAGTGATTGCAGTGGGTTTCACTTTCGCAGCTCAACCTCCTGGATGAAGCTAATGATATGTGTAGTCGGCGTCGACGATAAAGACGTAGATGAATATGGAGAGAAACTGAATAAAATGAACCGCGCCATCGGCCTTCGAAGGGGAAACCTTGATCGAGTGGGAATAAAGTCTCTTGCTGACCTCTTCGAGATGAAGAGATATAAATCAAAGCTGGACCAGAACCACCAATTCAACATCCCTCCGATCGACCATCATGTTCATACGCAGGTTACCGTAGAAGCCGAGCTTTGCCGACGTATTTTAATGGCTGGATGCCAGTCCTGGAGGTCCTCACTCCGAGCCCGAATTGATTCGCAAGATGCCACAACTCTGGCTTTATATCGGGGATTCTCACGGTTTATGCTCGAAGACCTAGAGCTCCACCCCTTCACACGATCCTTGAGTCGCTCCAAGCAAAAGAAGCTCTCCGCCAAGGTGGCATTTGAGATGATCATGGTGAATCACTACTTTCTTGAAAAATTCTTCCCGCTGATTAAGTCCGCATGGAGAACTAAGCTAACCACAGCTATTAATATCAGAGGAATCAAGCGTATTCAAATCTCATGGAGTTGCTCTACCCCAACCACATTCGCTTGTCCATCCATGCGTATGTTACTCAACCCTAACTCGAGACAACATAGAAATAATGTACGAGCTTTGATGTAACTAGACTAACAATTGCTCGTATGTAGTCATAACAATGCTGGCCCGAAGTTTGGAATCCAACTTTTCGACCCGGCAGTCGTCCGAGCCGTCCAGTCACTATCGCCAAGTAGCAACCCCATGGCCTGCCGTGGCCTCCTACATATTCCTACCCCGTGGCATAATTCTGTCGTCAGAGTGGTTGATAGCAATATTTCTTATGTCACCAAGGCAAAGGCAGTACGAGATGCCATTGCCGAGGGTAAGATAACGGGCGGCTTGCGCGCACGAGACGACGAGATCGACCCCAGTGGGGCTGCGTACTTCAATGTGTGTCCCACTGCTCTCGGCAGAGTAGGGAGAAAAGTACCAGAATCCATTAAGGAGCAAGAGACACATGCCGAGCCCCCAAAGTCGGTCACAACTTCGAAGACTGTTACGCCTAAAGAGGGAATCGCATCGTGAGTGACCGAAAACCACTTGCCGATCGATCATGGTTTTCGAGAAGCTATTGCAGTATACGTACTGACCAAGTTTTCCAGGCTGACTATTTCCCCGATCCTGCAATTGGCGGCCAGTTCGACTGAGCTTGCGTGTGATACTGATTACGTCTTCGTGTGAATCAACGGGAAGATGGCGTCTTACAACTAAGTCATTTGCTAGAATAGGAGGTGACTTTTCGGGACCTCACAGGCCTGGTACTACGGGCCTTGTCCAAGTCTCATGATCTCATGATATGGGTTTAATAGAATATGGATGTGTCCTTGAGATTTTAATAATCTAGTTACTTGGGCATTTAAAAGCTGATGTGATTACGACTATTGCCTAGACAGTGAAGAATTTTGCTCAAGCAGCGAGCGATGATTGATGTCTATCCACTGACACTGGCTAGACAGTCTGTTCGCTAAATGGCTTAAAATGGACCATAATATGTGCACCAGTTCTAACGATTCTATTTTTACGTACATAGGTATTTATAGAACAGTCTCGAGATCTAGGACTGTTGAATGTTTTATACAATATACCTGATCGTATGTCCTCTTACATAATGGGCGGTTGTATTAAAATATGTAGGTACATGTAATTGGAGAAGCTAAATAGAAAAATCTTCAATGTCACAGTTGTAACTATAACTTTATGGGCGGATCTAATCGCGTGGGCATCTACCGCTGTAGAACTTGCTCAAATGTGCTCCCATTGCTAGAACAGGCACTCTCCCCAGCTACCTATCGCAGCAAACAATTTATGTAGTAGCGTACCACGAATCTGGAACTACATATCTGATGTATCTCCTGTCGAAATCGAACCACAGACCACGCAGTGGTACAAGAGACAGAGACATTCACTATAAAAGCGGAGTCGGTGTCCTTAACGGTTGATTCATCAGCTAAGTTAAGAAGTCGCGATAAGGATATATATGATTCAGGTAGGCAGTCACGTCGTGCACAATTCTCGGCAGGTGACTTCCCTGTGTGAATTCCTTCTTCGGTGTGGGTGACCGCCTTCCCTAAGTAAATTATTTCTTCGCCGTTATCTGCGACTGGGAAATTTTGCTTTTGTTTACCTTCACAACTTTTTACACTCGGCGCGAACCGTCTCAATTCTCGCCGCATTCATCTAACTCACACCAGACCTCTCGTTAATACCACAGACAACATTCTCTCACTGCCAAAATGGATATGAGCGGCATGTCAATGACAATGCCCATGGACTCTACGTCTATGGGCATGGCGACTGCGACTACTACTGCAGCCGCGGCCACTTCTACTGCGATGAGCATGGGTGGTATGGACATGGACATGGGAGGTCACGATTGCAAGATTTCCGTATGTGATAACCTCCCTTTAGAATTATTTTTCAGATTGATTTGGCAGAGGCTAACTGACGCCGATAGATGCTCTGGAACTGGAACACCGTCGACGCGTGCTTCATCTCCAAGGATTGGCACGTCAAGTCTACTGGCATGTTCGCCGGCTCCTGCATTGGTGTCATTCTTCTCGCTCTCCTGCTTGAGCTCCTCCGCCGCTCTGGTAAGTCACATTGATAGCCCTCGATTTCACATTTGGTCTGTCTTAGAAGACCATCAACCCCCTGAACCCTTTCATAGAAGAGCAATTACTGACTATGCTTGTTATAGTCAAGGAGTATGATCGTTACCTCGTCCGCAAGAACGCCCAGAATGACAGCTTTGTTGCTGTCACCCGTGGCAACATCGACGACTCTCCCAAGGCACCCGGCCACGAGGCTCAAGATGATGCAGGTCTCGAGGGAGCTAGCACTTGCTGTAACCCTCCCGCGGCTTCTTCCACTCACACGACCATCGCCAGTGCTGGTTACAGACCCAAGATCCACGAACAGGCTATTCGCGCCCTTCTCCACACGGCCCAGTTCATTGTTGCCTACTTCCTGATGTTGTAAGTACTTACAAGTTTTTGTTTCTAATTAATAAACTTTTATTATACAGGGATCACCATAACTGACTATGTTCTACTAGGCTCGCTATGTACTACAACGGCTACATCATCATCTGCATCTTCGTAAGTAAAATCGGGAGTTTTTTTATTCCCCCTTTGAGCTTGTCTCAGCAGCCAGGGTTTCCTAATCATGGTGATTGAGGAGTTACTGCTCCTGGGACATGCTTAAACTCCTGAAACTATGTCGTTGAATAGTAGTCACTGACTCTTGATGCTACAGATTGGTGCGTACATCGGCAGCTTTGTCTTCCAGTGGGAGAAGCTTGGAAGGTAAGTGCTTTGACGGTCCCTTTAAGACTATCTTCTCTTTCTAAACTAACAATCGTGAATAGTGGACAGCAGACCAGCGCTGCAGGAGAAGCTACTGTCTGCTGTGGCTAAGCTTCCAATCTTGTGAACAGGCTCACTAGTTCCTAGATGGAAGGCTACGTTGATGTCTTACAACTCAACTGAATGACTGGACGCGAGAATTAAGGATTAGTGGTATCATCACAACGGATACCCTTTGCTTCGCATTGACTTTTGCCTACCTAGTACTGGCAAATGAATAATAGGTAATCCTTTAATTAGATACTCTAATGAAAACTCGGGGTCCTTCTTTTAACTACACTTTCTTTCCGGAAATGTCGTGACAGCGACGTGGAAGCCGTAGTTCATTAAGTTCTTGACATTAATAACCACTTTACCGGGATCGTAAGAAGGCGATGGTAAGGAAATTAGATAGCTCCATTGCTTTTCTTTGTAGTCATTTTTACAGAGTCGTCCAGCAATCTGGGAACCCCCTTGAAACAGATATTTCCATTTCTGTGATTGTCTAGGGAAAACCTTGTGTGGGATGTGCATTATTGAATGCATGAAAAGAAATAGTACATGCAACTATATTAATCTTGTACTACTTTATTGAAATAATGATATATATTTTTAATATTTCTGTTGAAGTTATGTGAATTGTCACCTTTGAGAGAGGTATCACCGTTGGTGTGTCCTTGAGATAGGAGTAAGGGGTACGTACCTGAACATTCCAAATTTGGAAACTGCCAAATTGTGGGCTACATGTGGCGTCGCGAGGCATATCCTTTGTTGTCACGCACTCACGTGATAGTATTAATCTGCTTACACCCCTGGCGTGTTTTGATCTTCCAGTTTCCACTAATCACTGTAAATCATTTTCTGGGATCAACCAATACAACTTCATCATTCTGCGCCAGGTTTCTCGATCTTCCATAACTTTTTTTCTTCCTAGCCCGGCAGTCTGGTAGAATATTCTATCTTCGACTTTGTCTTTACCTTGAAATAACTACCCACTTTGGGTACCACCGCCGACTGCCAATCTGCACAATGGCCCCAACCAAGGACAGCTTCCTCGACCTGGAAAGGCATCGACAGAAGTTAGAAGAGAATGTCAAGAAACTATCTAAGGCGCTAGACCATTGGAAACAATGGAAGGAAGAGTACGAAGAGCTGCGCGCAAATGTAGAGTCGCTGCCGCCGTCAGCTGGGAAAGAAGACCGAAGACGAGTGCGGGAGAAGTTCGAAGGCGAACTGTTGGATGAGAAGGAACTCGTGAACCTCTTTGGCCCGGACGACGGGAAAAAGACTGAGCAGATTGTCAGCGCTCTCACGAATCGACTGGAATATGTCACGAAGAATGTCGGCACTCTGAGTAAGCAACTTGAAGATGCGGAAAATAAGTTCGCTGCTGTCACAGTAGTCACGAATCCCGAGGCGACCGACGAAGAGGGTTTCCCAATTACTGAGATAAGAGAAGAGCTCGACGAGGATGACAATGTCATCTCGTATAGTCTGCGCAGGCCTGGAGATAATCGACCGCAGATCATCGAGACTCTCAAGAAAGCTGGAATCACGGACTTAGAACTTCCTGCCAATGGTAACCAGCTACCCGATGCCTCGGAAGATACGCAAGATGTCGAAATGGAGTCGCCAAAGGATGCTATAAGTTCACCGGCCCAACCAACAAAGGAGTTTCAGGATGAAGAGCCCATGATTCTGGATACGCCACCTCAACAACCTGAAGAGGTACGAATCAAGGAGCAATCGAAGGCAAAACCTGCAGCCAAAAAGAAGAGTGTGACATTCAGCGAGGACACAAAACCTGAGGAGCCGGAAGAGGAGTTTGATACTCCCAAGAGACTAGAAGAAATTCTCCAGAGGGCCAGAGATCAGCAGAGTATAATATCGAATCCCATCATCCCTGCTGACGAGTCGCCCGAAGACTCGGCACTGCGAGAGGACATGATTCGTTACAACAAGGAGACAATGCAGTTCGAAATGGCCCCAATTGTTGCCGAGCTACAACTAGAGGAGGATTCTACAGATGACTCGGACGACTATAGTGATTACGACGAAGACGAAGACGAAGACGATGAGGACGAATGGGGTAGGACGAAGATCGATGTCGACGACGATTGGAAACTCCGTATGCTGGAGCTGAAAGAGCGACTGAGCACTCACGAATTTATCATGAACAAGCCTCCAGATAATGACGACGATATGTTTGAGGGCGTTGGTCGTATAAGCATTAGACATGGAGGCCAAGATTCTACGAACGGCGACGTTCAAAGCGAATCAGTGGTCGAGCCCGAAACCAAGAACCAGAAGCCAGCACATGACACCAAGAAGAGTGTTCGGTTTGCCCAGAGTCTTGATATTGCGGAAACCCCGTCTACAGCCCCTGCTCCAAAGCAAGCTCAACCGAAGCAACCAAAGCATCCTGAAGCTGACCCGGTGGCCGAAGTTGTGATGGAGCGCAGTGGCGGAGCGCCGAAACCGGTAACGACTCCGTCATCCAAGAAGGTATCCCGATTCCGGAAAGCAAGAAGTAGTGAACCATCTTTGATCAAGGCTCCGCTGGCTCTGGATGGCACCCCTATTGCACCAGACAAGCCCGACATGAACGACAAACCAACCCCCTCAGGACCTGAAGGCCAGACCTTGGCAAACTCTGTCTTGGAGCATGAACCGTCTTTGAAGGTGAAAGAGCCTGATGAATTTGACGCCAACCTCCTGCAGAAGCAAGCCAAAGAGGAATATTACAAGTTGCGCAACAAGCTTGTGTACCGCCAGGGCGGTTTCATGAAGGAGGATGAGAATCCTATTCAGCCGCTAGATGAGGAGGAAGGCGGACCGAAGCGGGTGAGTCGCTTTAAAGCGGCAAGGCTTGCCAAATCCTGAAAAGATTTTTAGGATCTATTTGGGCTCGGTATTGAGTTACAGAGTTGGGTTTTGATCCTAACATTCTGTAAGTGCGGTTTTCGTCTATTATGCAACGGTAATCCCTTAGGTCTATTGGATCGTTGTTTGATAGAAGTAAATCTGCGGTGATACGACGCTTCGGCAAAAGGCACATATGCGGCTCACTTGGTACATAGTATCAATGCATCACTGAATCGGATAGAGACAATTCGAGACTCGCTACTAATAGACATGAGAATATGCTTTCGGTATAGGTAGGTATCTTGCCATGTGCCCATCGTAAGTGGTTCTTTTGCTATTTCTCACTTTTTATGATCATAGATTTCTACGACGGAACGCTTATTAATCTGACAATTGATGCGTAGCGGCTCTCCGTCTGCTATGTCATTACTAGCGATTCCAAGATCGAAGGAGAACAGGGCTCTCTGACGCCGTTACCCTTGGCTTTCTTACTTCTGTGGTTCTGGCGATTCGTTTCACCCTGTACATTCCGTGTCCCTCCATCTTCTCCCGTATTATGTACATACGTAGCTAATGATATGACCTGTCTCCCATTTACTCTCATGCTTGAGTACCTAATCATTCGTGATCTGACCATCTCAACCCCCACTATGATATTATTTCTCGAATTTTCATTGTTTTACTCCTTTGATTACTATTTCTTGACTCCTAATTTATCTTAGCATTGCTGAAATCTAGCTCAGGATGTTGCTCCTGGAACTTCTTCAGGATGTCTGCCTTCTTCTGCTCATCCGAGGTGGGCTTGCCCATTTCTTTCTGCCGCTGGTCGTACATCATCTTCTCGACCATGCCGCGGGTCTCGCCGTCGAGGTCGCTCAGCTTGGAGTTCTCGGGCTGGATCTTGGTCACGTCGATCTTGGGGGCGCTGGTCACGACGTGCGCCCACCATTCCATCTTGTTGATCTTGTCTAGGTGGATCTCGACCGTCTTGGTGCCGTCCGGCGCGGAGGTGAGCGTCCATGTTGACTCTTCGGTGTGGACTGGGTGCGGGAGGTCGCCCTGTGGATGGGTTAGTATCTTCTCTCTTCTCTTAACTTATGCCACTCGCGCATATGATATGTGATACCAGGCTGTGTAGGTATACATACATCAATGATGGGATCCTGACCCTTGATGCCGACCTTGAGCTTCTGCTTCTTGATCTCGACAACTAGGTCGCGGGCCTTGAGGTTTCCCGGGACAGTGAGGGTGATGTCCAGGTCGCCGATGGTTTGGTTCCACTTGTACGGCAGCGCTGCTTGCTCTTCGGCCTCCTTGGCGCGGGCAGCTGCTTCTTGCTCTGGGGTGGGATCTATTATTTGCTTGTTGTTAGATATATTTATATAAGTAACGATATAGACTTCCTAAAGAATACATACCGTTGTCAGACATTTTTACGAGCTTGCTATGTTCAAGTTCTACCTGGTTGTTCCGTTTGCTCTGTATCAAGTATCAAAAGAATCAGTCGGAAGAAGGCCGAAGAAGAGCTGGAAGCTCATAAAGCTTCATGGAGGGGTAGTTGTTAGTGGGGCAGTACATATGTATGCAGGCACACCCTTGCAGGTTTCCATGAGTAATACTAGCCAATCAGAAGAGGTCAACTTCAGATCCCTGCCATTGATGTTCAGCCCCATTGATTTCTTTATTTGTCAGGTACGTACCTACCATAATCACCCTATGTACATACATACATACATGTATGTACCGTACACTAAATGTTCAAGAGTTGAGCTTCAACTTCCATTCCTTTTACACTACTTGTCTCTTTTAACTACCTGCATCAACACTCTTTGTCGCCAATTCTCCTCGCGAGACGAGAGATATAAACTAAATGAGTGAATCTTACTTAGGAAAACCTTTTCGTCATACCAATCTACCTTTCTAACAGCACCGTCCCTACCTAAACTGTTGTCGCCTCGCCGGACGGGAACTTGAAAGGCGGATAGACGCATGAATGATAGAAGCTCAAACGACAAGATAAACAAATAGAAATCATGGCGTCTCGCAAATATGCATCTGGCGCTTCGTCTGCGCCGTCTACTGCCGCTCCATCTACTGAGGTCCCAGACAAGTTCTGCCCCGTTTGCCGCCGGCAGAAGTACCTCAACCCCGACATGTCCTTCCTCATCAACCCGGAATGTTACCACCCCATGTGCACTGGGTGCGTTGAGAACATCTTCGGAAAGGGTCCTGCGCAATGCCCTTACCCCGGGTGCACCAAGACCCTTCGCCAGCGCGGCTTCCATTCAGCCTTCTTCCGGGATCTTACCGTGGAGCGCGAAGTCGACGTGCGCCGCCGCGTGCAGGCCGTATTCAACATGACGCAGGACGACTTCGAGACTCTACGCGATTACAACGACTACCTACAGCAGGTCGAAGACCTGACCTTCGACCTAGTGCAAGGCGGCGAAGCGGAGCGGAAAGAGGCGGAGCAGAAGCTGCTAGCCTACGAGCAGAAGCACAGAGACGAGATCGAGAAGAACAAGAAGCGCGGCCGCGAGGCCGAGAACCTGCGCAAGCAACGCGACGCCGCCGAGGCCGAAGCCGCGCGCCGGAGAAGACTCGAAGAGCAGCGCGAGGAGGAGCGCGCCCGCGCCGAAGAAGCAAGCATAAACGCGGAGGTCATGGAGGCGCTGGCGCGCGGCGAGCCCGGCACCGCCGCTGACATCCAGGCGCGCATCGTGGCGCAGAAGCGCGCCCGCGTCGCTGAGATCGCCGGCTCCCGCTTCCCTTCCATCCTCAACAACACTACCACCTCCTCTAAAACCGCTACCACCACCACTTCCTCCAAACCCCCCACCGCCCCCGGCCCCAGC
This sequence comes from Hypoxylon sp. CO27-5, assembly GCA_002120305.1. Taxonomy (NCBI): domain Eukaryota; kingdom Fungi; phylum Ascomycota; class Sordariomycetes; order Xylariales; family Hypoxylaceae; genus Hypoxylon; species Hypoxylon sp. CO27-5. The sequence goes on from KZ112461.1 coordinate 24,084, forward strand.
AACCTCCTCTCGATCCGCGGCCTCAAAGACAAGAACGCCCAGAAAGACGACGCCGCGGACTACTACCTGCGTCCGTACGACCCCTTCGCGGGCCTCGACCTCACGCCCTCGCGCTATGCTCTCCAGGACACTGCTGAGTATGCGAATCCGTGGCTAGACGAAGCGCGTAGCCGCGACGACCACCGCGTCCCTGGCTACAGCACGCGCGAGTACGTCGCGCGCGCCTTGTTCGAGGCGTTTGCGGGCTTGGGCGTGGTTGTTGTTGATGAGGAGAAGAAGAAGAAGAAGAAGGCGGATTTTGCGGAGGTGGCGGTGACGAGTGAGAGGACGGGAGGGATGGCGGTTGATGATGATGTGTTTGCCTGATATTTCGGGATTCGGGTAGAGAGAAGGGAGGGGGATTAGTTGTGCTGTGTGTGTGTGTGCGCTTCAAATATCAGAAAAGGGGGCTTCACATCTTGTGGACTTGGTTCATTTGCATAGCGACGGCGTTTTTTTTTTGGCTCCATTTCGTGGATCGTGTTTGGTCATCACGGGCAGGCAGGCATGGCATGGCATGGCATGGTAAAGATAAAATGGGAATCCGAAGAGGGGGTTATAACAGACAGATAGACATAGTCGTGCTAATAATTACTAGATTATCAATGTGTCATTACTAACTAATGAATGTTGTGCTGGTTCTATCTACCTCACTGAGCCTTGTTGCCCAGAAGAATCCGAAAGAGGAGTCCATTTCCCTAAGCCTCGGTCACGGGCGCATTACTCTTTATGCTTTATGCCTCTGTGGGCACTACGGAAGATCGGAATTAGGAGCACCACGATATGCTATGCCGTTCATTATACAGTAGCCTACTATTAAACGTGATTGAAGTCAACGGGGCTTTGAATAATACAGGCGCATGAAGATACCAGTTGAATCCCGCCGCTGCTCACCGCGATTCCACCAAGTCGATCTTCCCTCTTCTGAGATCATACTCAGGGAATGCTAGGTTGCTTTACATGTCCCCTCTTCCGCCTACCAAGCCAAGCTGTCCTATAGCCTCTGCCTGTTTTGTTTTGTTGTACTTCGTCTTGATTCCTCTCCTCTCCTCTCCTCTCCCATTCTCTCACGGGACTAACATTTCTCCTTCCAATTCTGAACGGCCTTGAGTAATCGGGGGAATATCAAGAAAAATCCAAGGATTAACGCCTCGCTCTATGCGTGCTGTAACAAGCTGTGATACAAGCCAGGAGACATCTTCCAAGACGCAATGTTGTCCCGGTGCTCTCTTCTCTCCACTTACAGTTTCCCTTCTGGTCCTTACGCTCCACGTGCTCTGCTATTGGTACTTTCCTACTGTTGCCAAGGCGTCTGCGTGGAGGGTCGAGGGAACACCGGCATTGTCTCTATATTATCTAGTCCTCCACCTATTGGCTGCTGTCCGTGCTGCCAGCCCATTCCTGTTTGGTGGTTTACAAAAGCGCCTTGTCTGAACGGATTCGTACTACCTGTTGGCTGTGGCATGAGACCGGCGCTCGTCTGAGGCCGTGGTGCTTGGGCTTGGGCTTGAGGCTGTTGAGGTTGGTTCGGTGTCTGACTAAAGTTCCTAGCAAATGGATTGGTTCCTGTAGTAGTCGACAAAATGGGGGCCTGGGCAGGGGGTTGGGCGGGAGGCTGCGACTGGAATGGAGAAGTAGAAGGGGGGTTTGAGAATGGGGTGACGGCTTGAGGGGAGGATCTAGCAAAGGGATTGGTGTTTTGCCGACTGAGACCCTGAGTTTGAGGACTGGTTGGCGAGGGGAAGGAGTTATTAGGCATTCCGGTGGGGTTGGCCATCATCATAGACGCCCTAAAAGGATTGGTGATCTGCTGACCGGGTTGTAGTCCCGTCTGCATAGGGGGGGAGAGAGTCCCAGGTTGGAATGATGCCGTAGAGTCTTGTGGTATCGAGGGCAGGCTGCCCGGTGTGAAAGACGGCTGTGGTGTAAAGCCGCCGAAGCCAGCACCGGTAAAATTTGGTTGCATCTGGTTTGGTACTTGTTGTTGCTGAGAGAAAGCACCCACATTCTGTTGTTGGAATGGGCTGTTATTGGGTTGGAATCCAGTCGGCTGAGGTATAAACCCATTGCCTTGAAGCTGGCCAGTCTGCTGTACCCCAAAGCCACCATTTGAGGGCCAAGGATTACCTGTAGGCATGGGTTGATTGAGCGGGCCCATCTGCGGTTGTGGCTGAGGATTCGGCTGCACGGCCATTGACGTTTGGTTTTGTTCTATCGAGTCGAAGAAATCAATAAGATCCGGATCGGGCCCCTTGGTAGCCTGCGGTGGTGGTTTCGAAGAGGATGCGGAAGAAGCGTTTGCTTTTGCCGCGCCAGCTTTCGAGTCCCCAGTACCCTTCTCGGCTTTCGAAGACAATCCGGCGCCTCCCTTCTTCTTGGCCTCTAGCTCTGCTAGATATTGTCTTCGATGGATCTCAAAATCGGGATCCTCCAGATACTCTACTAGCTGACGTCGAAGAGTGACTGGGGCATGTTTCAGTTTAGGTACCTCAACCCTAGTATGAGGTTCCCATTGCCTTGCTACGGATAAATATTGTACAACGTAGTCTGTCTGTTTCGTGAAGTTTTGGTAGATTTCTAAGGCCCTCTCCGCATCTGGTTTTGACATCTCGAAAAAGTGCCCTGAACATTGTCAGTCTCGCAGATAAATATCGCCGGTGGACGCATTTTAACCTACCCAGAATGTTGATCATGGCTTGGTTTAACACTTGGAACAATGACAATAAGTCCAAGACCAGGAGTCTAAAGACGGTGATGGTGATTTCGTTCTCGGGGTCCTCAAGAACCTGTTCGATGTCAGCGTCAGCTTTGCTCCCGTATTAGGTAAAGACTCCCGGCAACGTACATCGCACTTCAGAAGAGCAGTGAGTTGGTGCTGAACAACCTCGGTTTCGCGAAGTAGTCCCTTCTCAACTGAGAGCTTCTCCAACCGTGTCTCTTTGCCTCGAACCCAGTCGACTTTTGTATCCCTATATGCACGCACCCGTTCCGCAAGGTAACCGGCGTAGTGTCGTATGTTTCGGCCCTGGATTTGAGCTACCATATACATTAGATATATTGTCTTCAAGATATCAGTTGGTGTCGGCATGCTGCTCACCATCAGTGAAGGAGCTGATCGCTAGCATATTTCGATGCTTCGCGAGGTACGCCAGCGTCGCATCTGGAGACCCTTCCCTGATCATCAAGTGGATTGTTATCAAGCTCTTGAGTACGACGGTCCATGTTGAATCTCGCAAGCGGAATTGTAGCGCCCGAAAGACCTCTCCTACTCCGGCTTCTCCTGCGTGTGTCGCGACGAGAATGTGCTCGATATACTTGGTTTTAGGAGGGGCGGCCTAAGGGAAGTATACTGTTAGCCATTCAGCGGTGGCTGGATGCTAATATAATACCGATACAGGGCCCGGCTCTATATCTACTCTAGTGCGACTAACCTTAATCTTGGTTGCCCCCTTTACAGACTTCTCGAAAGAGCTGGACATGATGCCGAGCCTGGTAGAGGTCAAGCCTCAGCTGCTCGATGGGTATTTGTCAAGCGTTACTTTCGGATTGGGTATTGACCGGCTTTGTCGGGTTGGTAGTCCACAAGAGGAAAAGAGGAGATTGAGGAAGCACCGAGAAGAATTGGTGAGATTGTTTGTCAATGTTGGACAAAGGCGACAATCATAATCGGGGGTGCGACGTCAGGGTTGATCAGCTTCGTGGCGGACCAATTTGAGTGGATTGATGGGCCGAAGCAGATTCCGTGAGCATGGGCAGGTCTTGGTTCGTTTACGGCTGTTCCATTTCGATGGGTCGTCTAGAAAAAACTACTAATACACTTTAATTCTAATTCGCAAATGATTGACTCTCGAGTTATGTGCTGTTGGCTGATGTTTTTCTCTCTCGTCCTATTATCTTTTTGATGATACCTTTGGTGGTTTAGAAAAAAGAGACCAGGCGCGTTGAGTTGGGAGATGTCGGTCGGGATATCGGGCTCCTAAATCTAAATTAAGGTTCAGTCCAATGTCATCCTTTACCCACATGCACTACACGGCTGCACGGTGCCTATCGATTACCGCTGGGTCCAGGAACGACAGGAACGAGACCAGCACCGTACCTGAAATTCTAAATCAATAGGAGTGATTTATCCATACCACCTTCCTTGATTCGTGACAATAGTCCGATTGTCTTCCTATATCGTCTAAGATCAAAAGTAGATCGTTTGATAAAGAAATCACAGCAGTGTCAACCTAAGGCTGGAACATGGATTAGGGATTACGGGTACATGGAATAATGTACCCTAAAGGAACATTGAACCTTGGAAGTTTCCAATGTACATGTATTAACTAATCCTCCCGAGCATTAAACAGCTATGAGGTCATAGCATTTATTATACCAGGAAAATAAATCAGCTGCTTAGGACAAATGCAGTTTAAGACTTCCAATACATTATGAATAAACACAACTGGAAGAAGAATGCACATTGTATTTAAGCAAGATGTGTCCTGTTCAACTGACGTTTCTACTATCACATCAACACGGTACATAGCCACTAATATCTCGAATGCAGAGCCAGCTAGCATCCGACAAAAAGCATCCATGGATATTAAAAAGCAGAGGGGATAAAATAACTTAGAGTTGGAATGTGACGAAAAAAAAACATTGCAGAAACTCGTTGCTGTCTTGTAAATTGGCAAACTACTACTATTTCAGGAACCTAAATAGCTATTCAATCATCTTTGGGACAAGGAAAAAAGAGGAAGAGGGGTGGGGTGATTGGGAGTGATTCAAGCCTTCCAAGCTGTCAAATATTTATCAGAGTTGCCTTTCGCGTCCGATGTATAACAAGGTCCAAGGTGTGTCGAACGCTTATTTCATGATTCCAGCCTCTCGTCCCAACAGAACCGCTTAAGCCCCAGAAGGGAGAGTTCTGAAGTTCGGAGTGGAGGAACACATCATATGATACACGCGGCTTTCATCATCTGTAATTATCATCGTTAGCAACACATCTATATAATCACAGAGCGGTTTGTGGAGGGTAAGGACTCACCTTTATTTGAAGTGGAAGGATGAAGAAAAAAAGGAAAAGAAAATTGTAAAGCTCCGGCGCGAGCTTCTCTAGAAAATGGAATTTTTGCGCCGGGACGGAACTGCAATTGTCCGCTTATATAAGCTACACCTGGGAGTGTGGAACAGACCTAATGCGGGTCCTATCAAAGGTACGAAGGTACGTACATACGAACGTGCATTTTATTCAATTATATGTGCACTAGCAATATTGAATCATATGTTGCCAGAATTTCTCACTCGACACTTCTTCGAATAACGTACCTCTGAATATTAAAAACTTCAGATGAGAGATCAATGGTTCGATTTCCCTTAGCTTTAATACGAAGGGCTGCCCTGAGATGCTTCCCTGTTGTAAAAGGGCAGCCTCTTCCGCGTCAATGCCAGTCGATTTTTCAACTTGAGCTCACGAGGACCCTTCACGATGATACTTCTCAAGATACTGAAGCGCAAAATGATAAAGTCATCCTAGAAGAACCCACTGACAGATGGAACGCTTACAAGCAATCATGTGAGATGAATTTCCAACTCCTGCACCTGATGTATTCTAAATAATATGTGTCAAGTCGACAGGGTCCCCACGCCCACACCAAGGGGCCAATATAAGACTGGAAAGGAAGTTGTTATTCACGGCTTTATTGGGAAACGCAAGGACATAAGCCCAAGCTTGAGCTTTTGCGATATAGACCTGTGGAATCCCGAGGCCTACATCCAGATATTTTCCAATTGGGAGGTGGAAGACTCGCCAGAATATCGTGTTCACCGAGAGCTGAAGAGTATACCAGCCTACAGTCCCGTCTTCGCGATAGGGATTCTTCAAGAGTCTCGACGGCTTATGGTCGACCCATTACTAAGATATAAAAATAAGTGGGATCTCAAACTACAAGAGATACGGTGTCTCAATCCATTCCCCAAGGATATCATCGTTTCCAAGGATGCCGTGTGGCCGCCCAAGTCTCGCCATTTGCAGTTGCGGTTTGATCCTCTTCTACGCGATAGACTACGATTCCGCGATTTAATTCAGAGCAGACTCTCGACTCTTCTACGAAATAGAGACTTTATCCAGGTTGAGACACCGATCCTCTTTAAGTCGACTCCGGAAGGTGCTCGGGAATTCCTGGTCCCAACGAGGCGGCAGGGTTATGCCTATGCACTACCACAGAGCCCCCAGCAATATAAGCAGATTCTTATGGCTGGAGGTATCTCAAGATACTTCCAGTTTGCCAAGTGCTTCCGCGACGAGGACCACCGTGCTGATAGACAACCCGAATTCACCCAGCTAGATTTAGAGATGGCTTTTGCCACCGGGAGGGATGTGAGGGATCTCATCAAGTTTTTGATTGCAGATATTTTTAGATATCTTCGCCATCATGTAATCCGGATGGATATTAACGGTATACGGCATCCAGTGAGCTATAAAAAAAATTATGCAAAAAATCCTACGAGTGAAGCTTCATCAGAAAACGATGCTGAACCTTCTAATATACCCGATCCCGACGCCGTATTCAAAAACGCTACAATCCGCGGTCTAGAGTATGAGTATGCAATGACTATATTCGGCACCGACAAACCCGACCTGCGTATTCGGGCACCTCATGTCTCAAACGTACGTTCAACCACTTGGGATTGCATGGGTTTTATTCGCTAATTTCAACAGATCATGCCTATGGAAAAACTCCCACAAGCTTTCATAAAAATGATTACCAATTTAGAAAACCCCCTCGTCGAGGGTTGCAAGTTTCGCCTCAATATGCCACCTCATCAGGCTAGAGAATTCATTCGCAAATTTATGGATAACATTCCTAACACCACGCTCAAGCTGAGTCCCGAGAGCACTCCAGGTGTGTTCATTTATGATTCAAGCAAGCCCCTCAATGGCATCTCAGCTCTAGGTCACGAAGCTGCGGGAGCGGTTGAGAGCATAGACCTCAAATTCTGGCCTGAATGCGAGGATGGCGATATCATCATCATGCACGCGCGGAAAAACCAGCCTTTCTACGGCGAGGGTTCCACCGATCTTGGCAGGCTCCGAACAGCAATCCACGAGGCGGCTGTCCAGCAAGGTTTGCTGCGCAAGGAGCATATATTCTACCCCGTTTTAATCCACAACTTCCCCCTTTTCACGCCGAGCGGAGACGAACCGGGCCAAGGCGGCGCCGCGGGGTTTCGCTCGACACACCACCCGTTCACGGCCCCGAAGTCGGCAGAGGACTTTAATCTCCTTAAGACCGACCCGCTAAAGGCCAGGGCAGAGCACTACGATCTCGTCATCAACGGCGTGGAGGTTGGTGGCGGAAGCCGGCGTATCCACGTCGCAGAGGTCCAGGAGTACATCCTGCGGGATATCCTCAAGATGAGCGACGCTGGTGTAGCCGAGTTCTCGCATCTACTGGAGGCGTTACGGGCTGGTTGTCCACCGCATGCCGGGTTTGCCTTTGGATTCGACCGTTTTCTGAGTTTGCTTCTCGATACGCTGTCCGTTAGGGATGTCATTGCATTCCCAAAGAACAACAAGGGTGAAGACCCCTTTGTCGGCAGCCCTGCGAAGATAACGCCCGAGCAGCAGAAGACGTACCATATCTTCTCACACCCGGATAACTAGGTAGCTAGGTAGATTTCAGACGCATTGGCATTACAAGCCGCGTTGTAATACCACGTGTACTATATATAGAGACTAGGCAATGCAGGACTCGATGTCGATGCGTAGCAGGAAAGAAATATTGCAACTCCAGATTCTGCAAGTCTATTCCCATTTCCCCGGTTCGACGATGTGGCACGTTGTGCTCTTGATACTTACGTCGGCCATGTAGGGATGACGATATGTATTACCAGGCACTTCGCACTATACTAGACGTCACCAATAATAGATGTAGAGAAAGAGTGTCTTGTTTAAAGATATATAGGTACCTTCCTAATGTAGGTAATCTACCTGTCTATCAAAACTACAGACATTAATCCCCCCAGGAACGCTAACATTTAAGGCTGTTAACCGACAGTCTTCACATCCGCAGAACTAGTCCCATCGTCAGCAGGTAACCCTTCCTCATCGCCTGGCTGGCTATATGTGCCAGCGCTGGGCTTAGCATGGCGGGTTCGTTGGCCGATGATGTTAGATTTGTCGATTGCTTCCCTATCATCACGGTCTATTTTAGATTAGCCATAATGGTGCGACTTTTGACTTGGGCATTGTAGAGCGCGAAAACAGAGCGGGAGGAAGGAAAGTGCCCATACCAAGCTGCTCATCAGAATCAGCCTTCCTCCCATCGATGGGATCTTCGACTAGGTCCCCGTCCGACTGTACCGGGATTTTCTCGTTTTTATGACCCGGGCGCGAGACATAGGAGTTGTCGGCTACGTTGCCAGAGGGTGCTTCATTATCGTAGGAAGACATCTTTCGCTTTTGAACTGTGCAAGTTGGACGTTTATAGCTCTTCTTCCTGATACTGAAAGGTTGTAAGATTCGAAACAATCACCCGCGATCGACCCTGGGTGGCGTGCGTGATTATTATATTCAACACCTCATATCCTTCCATCCCTTCAGCAAAGCATCTAGTCGTCATCAATGCCAACCTACCCAGCGATTCGTAGCCAGTCTCAAGCACCGTCATATCGACATAAGAACCAGTGAGTTATGAAGATACTGTATGTGTTGGATGACGCCATTGACTCTGAATACAGAAGTTAAATTCACCACCTTTACTTCCGGCAATGTAATGAGTCATCGCGGTCATCACGCAACAGTGAGACCTACCCATTCTAGCGCTACGTTTGCTCACGACTCGACAAGCGATATTAGGCAATCGTCGCTATAGTTCGAATCGGATCAGCATCTCGAATCTACTGTATGTCCCCTTACTTGATTGACCCCGGCTCCAGCAACTTAGGTTGATTGATCTCAAGGTCGATTTCCCCGATCTACGACTAGCGACTAGCTTAGGGGCTGGTCTCAGACTAATCTATCAGCCCCAACGCTTTCCGCGAAGCACACAGCTCTGTCATGCACCTAGCTGCACAAAGCGCCATCTCTTCAAGCTTATAGGCAGTGATAATCATAAGCATAATCAGCTGGTATCGTTTCTGTTCAAACACGTCTACCTAATCACATAAAGGGTATCATTATAGTATGCCTTCCTTCGATCCACTTTCGTTTCTCCTCCCACTTTTCCCCTCTCACTCCCACCTCCATCTCCACCTCTGGCACCACTCCACCCCTTACCCCTAAAACCGCGACGGCCCCCCGCCTCTCTCCGTTTTCATACTCTCCTCCAGCGCGCGCCTCAACTCCTCATCCTCATCCCCATCCCCATCATCTCCCCTCGTCTCTTTCCCCTTCGCCTTTCGATACTCCTCCTCCGCAAGACTCTGCTTCTTAACATACTCCAAAACGATATCCTCCTCCGTCCTCAGGGATGAAGCCCTCGCCAACTCCTCCTTGTGTTCTCTCTCCGACTCCTCGATAGCGCGGCGTAATTCCTCTTCATCATCATCAACAACAATATTTGTATGCGTATGCTCTGCTTGGGATGCTTCTATGGCTTTTCTCAACTCCTCTTCTTCGTCGTTCTCGTGACTGTTATTTTCGCGTTCGGCTTCTGAAGCTTGAATTGCCTTTTTGATATCCTCGTCGTCTTGATCTTCGACGCTTTTCTCGGTCTGTGATCGGACGAGGGCTTGCCTGAAGTCTTCGTCCTCCTCGCTGCTGTCGATGTCGTGCCTGCGGACTCCGCTTTGTTGTTGCTCGGCTATGCTGAGTTGAACTGCCTGTTCGATTAATGCTTGGTATTCTTCGTCGGTGATGTCCATCATATCTTCGGACATTCGTGGTGGTAGGGGTGGTGCCGTGGATCGCCGTTTAATATCATAATCAGGCAGTGGGCGCTTAATGTCAGTAATGTATCCGGAATCTTGCGCGCTAGAAGCTCGGGTCGAGGTTGAGGCAAACGATGACATGGTCGTTGATCTTCTTCTCAAGGCCTGGACACTTGATCGAATTGCTTGTTCTACACGGGCGTCTTCGACAGCATCTCCCCTAGAAGTCTCTCGGACTGCAGTCAGAATTGCTTGCTCGAAATCCTCCTCCTGTTCACGTGGGCTATTGGTGCCGAAAGCACGAGGTTCTTCTTCAATGAATGTTCCGCCTGTCGCCGCGGCTTCCGCTCGTCTCTTCTTCCATGCTTTCTTCTGCTCATGAAGTTTCTTGCGTTCTTCGTAAGATAAATGCCTCGTGTGGCGCCAACCCGTCTTAGGTAGTTCGTTGTTAGCGATTTGCTCTGTAATGACCGATCCATGCTCCGACGGCGCGGGAGATCCCTCCTTAGCCTTTCCTTTCTCCTTCTGTTTCCAGGAATAAAATCCTTTCATGTTTTCTTTTTGAGCAAGCCAACGAACTTCAATGTCCTCGCGCTCCTGAGGAGACGCATCGGCAAAGTCGTCTTGACCTTGAGCGATCCTGGATGCAACAATGTACTTCTGCGCACTCTGGGCGAATAATGTCCGAATTTCGGCATGGATGCCCTGCATAGGGTACGCTGGAAGAGACCATAGTGCTATCACGGTAGTCAGTTTACAAAGTCGTAAAAATATTGATCATGGTATGACTTACCTGCTGCGGGTTTTAGCATCAACCCTCCGATACCTTTGCCAAACCCTTTCAATAGCCCAACTGCTCCCTCTTTCTCTGCGCCTCTAATAGGTTGGGTTATCAATCCGGTAATTCCGTCGTACATACCGAATCCAAATTCCTTGCCAGCTACCTTGAGACCACTGGTAAAATCGGTAACTCTTTCGACGGGACGAACAGTATCGTCGTTGTACAAAGTTGGCGCGTTTCTAAAACCTCTCGCAAGTCCTAGGCAGAAGTTCATAGGAGACTTCATACCAGTTGCCACGATATTGTTAATGCTCTTGCCAGCGCCAATAGCTCTCTCTAGGTTTTCATTACTCATAATACCAGGGGACGCCGCCCCCGATCTCTGTCCCGAACCATTACGTTGGTGATGAGGAGTCGAAGGCGGTTCAGAGGGCGATCTTGAATGTCTCGTACTAACTGAGGCAGTAGGTGCCAAATTAGGTAAACTACTATTCTCGGACATCATTCCCTGTGGATTCGAAGGTGTGCTGGCTGCATCCGAGACCGGTAATGTTGTAGTTGAATCTGTGGGTTCTGCTTGGCTTAGGGAAAGGGTACTAGTATTAGCCTCAGTTGAAGCGACGATAGTAGCGTCATCACCAGCTGGTTTTTGCTTTGGCTTCGTCGATTTGAAAATCTCTCGAGGGAAGTCTGCCGCAGACATAGCAATTGTGCCAATGTCTCCCAGAAGCGCCGACGTACATGCGGAAATAGGATCTGTCGGGTGGTCCTCAGTGCTGTACTCGTTTGCTCGAAATCTGAAATTAAGTGTTAGCAGAACCAAGCCATCCTTGGAAGGGTAAACCACAGTCACTCACAGTTTGAGATCCGAATACCGCAGATACCCATTATTCACAAGCACCGCCGCTGCCAATGCACTGAGATAGACCTGAGTCCGTCGAAGACGCCATACAGCAACCCGGCTGGGGGCAAGAGCACAACGGAGTCTGTCAACATTTAGATGTTTATGGAAGCACTGAGCTCCAACATCTGTGCCCTTTTCCTCGCGGATTTTCTCTCCCAATTCTCGAGCTCGCTCTTGAGTTTCCGGTTTCAATGCCACTCGAATCGCCTCGGCTAGCCCCGCCGCGGTGAGTTTCTTGTATGGGATAGGATCAGGTCCTGCGCCGGCTCTCGCAACCATAGCACCCCAGAACGGCTGATCGCCGAAGAATGGTACAACAATGGTAGGTTTACCAGCATTGATTCCGGCGGCCGTAGTTCCAGCACCTCCGTGATGACAGACGGCAGAGACACGCTGAAATAGCCAATCGTGGGGAACGTTGCCGAGCATGAATACGCCATCCGGAATACCAACAGAGTCTGCTCCCAGTCCGCCCCAACCCTTCGAAACGAGTGCTCGTACTCCCGTCTCAGCAACCGCGTCGAAGATCATTCGAGTAAGGCCATTCGGATCGTCTACGACAATAGAGCCAAACCCTATGTAAACAGGAGGCGGACCTGCTTCAAGAAACGCGGCTAGTTCTGGGTCCGGCGTATAAGACGATGCTAGGTTAAGGAAGTAAAACCCAGCAATGTCAATATGCTGTCCCCAGTCATTCGGTTTGGGGATGAGGGCCGGAGACCTGCGATTTGTATAAGACTTGCACCACGAACGTAGTATGAGGATCGATGGACTTACCAGCAGTACGTATAAGGGATCCGAAGGCGAGTCAATACAGCGGGCGCCCAGAGCAGAGATAGAGGCTCGAGGTCAAGGACCTTGGTACGGAACCTATTGATGACGTCTCCCAGTCCTTGCCATGTCATCATCTCAACCAGCGCGTAGGAAACGTAATTTGTGGTTACTGGATCCGTATTTGAAGACTGAATATTCGCTAGTGGCTGTGGAAATGCTCTTGTCGGCGACCAGGGCATGCTTGGAGATGATTAGAGAGTGTTTCTGGTATAATATTTCGAGACTTACGTGAACATTAAGTGCAGAGGTACCCCTAACTTCTCGGCGACGTGTATATGCGCAAAGCTCGGGGGATTTGCAATTATGGCATCTGCGACAAACGGCTTATGCCCTGAATTGCCCAACGGGGCATCTGAATTTTGGTCAGGCTCATTGTCCTTACTACGACGGTCGAAGCGTGGCGCCGGCCCCGTGCCATCCCCAGTCTCTATGCAGGATCTCCAGCAGCCCAGAACGATCTCTTCGATGCCCTTTCTTCGCTTCGTGATCTCTCCGCTCTTCAACGCATCAATACCAGGCATGAGACCCGGATTTTTGACCATGAAGGCCATAAGCTCCGCAGGGTCCCCTCCAATGTTGAAAAACTCGAGGCCATTCTCTTCAACAAACTTCTGAAAGGTGGCATGCGTAGCCACTCTGACACGGTGGCCGTATGTGTTCTTTAGGACCTGCCCTAACGCAACGAACGGCTGTACATCTCCTCGTGATCCCACAATTTGTATTACCACGTTCAATCGAGGCGGAGGAGTCTGGCCTGGTTGGCCACCTAAACTAGGGGGAATATAGGGTGGTGGGAGAGTAGATTCGGACTCGGTTGCGGCGCCCTCTTTTAGCTGATTACGCAAGGCGGGTGCTATAAAATCGGCAAGGTGCCGACTCGTCTGGTTGATGTTGATGTTAACTCGGCCGTCATCTGTGCAAGGTCCCAGGTCAGCTACGAATATGTTAGGTAGTCGAGAAGTTCAGTGGCCTACCTGTAACAGCAGCCCCAGCGTCAAAGCCTGTTTGGTGAAGAGAGAACTGATCATGCATTTCGCTATAAGCTGGGAGAACATCGTCTTCGGCTCCTAGCTCGGCGTCCACAGACATAAGACCAGTGTTGTAGCCATCAGTCACTGCTCCGTCGGTCACTACGACCTCCGGAGCGTTGCTGAAGGACGTACGACGAGCAGCTTGCGCATCTCTATCGGATTTTATCCTGCTCTTCTCGTCGATGATGGTCATGATCACAGATCTAAATGGGCCAGAGCAGCATGTGGGACGAAATATCTAAGGTCAGAATAAGTCGTTGTAAAAATATTGCAAGGATCAATGTTATAAAAAGACACTTGATGTCACTGGTAGAGATGAGGAGGGGAATGACGAAGGAGGGGTATCTTATGAAGTCACAGAAAATAAAAATGGAAATTCAAGTATCACAAGAAAAAAAGAATCAGGAAATGAAAGTGAGTAACCATCCGCAACTGGATTTTATCAAGTAGATATTGGCGGGAGGTGTGTAAATTGAATCTAAGGTCCCAATGTGATCGTGAAGTTCTAATGTCCCGCAGAATATGGTATGTAGGTACCTATGTATGCATCTTATTAGTTGTCAAGCACTGCCAAGCAGGGACGTCAACAAGGCTACAACGTTCTGGAGCTTATTTGCAGCTAGCCAACGGGCTTGACCCGTTCAAGTGGGTGCCTGGCCGTAGGGGACTTGTGTTTGTACCCTTGTGATTGACGCATGGAAGATATTTCTAGACCGCGATTCTCGCGTCGTAGGCGAATCTCGCAGCCCATCAGCCACAGATTCTAGGTCCTTGGCTAATTAAGAACCTGAGCCGTCGTGACATTATCACATGCGCCATGTGCAGAATAACATCGACGGGAACATCCCATCAAGTCTGATATTCAATAAGAAAAAAAAGATTGCGCGGCTTGCTATGATAACAATGTATAGCGTGAAGCAAATACGGAGTATACGAAGGATTCAAGGATCAATTGAGACTCCGTAATTGGTTTAATGCCGGATCCGGAGTGGAATCGATGAGGGGTCTGTGGGGGCCGTGCAAAGAAGTCTTCCTTATCCGCGGATCACGATGAGTTGTGTGGTGGCTGTGTTCGAATCAGCCTTACTGGAGCAAAGCAAAAGTCCAAGCTGAGTGAAATGCATGTGGCCCTGGGTGCCCTGGTTCTGGTTCCGCGTATCCAGCGTTTTATTTTTCGGAATCTTGGGTACGAGTATTCGCGTAACCCACGTGGGATATCCGGACTCTATAGTTGAAATTAAAAACGTTAGAAAATAAGTCCCGGGCCTATACTCCTTTCGAGCAGAGACTAGGGATTCGTAGGACCTATAATATCGGGTTACAGACTTGAAGGAATACGATAAATTGTTTCACCCAACGTTAAGAAGTTGAAGCATTCTAGAAGAGATCTCAAAGCGGAAGAAAGGTACCAACCTCTAAGTACATGTACATAGGTGATGTTTGCTTTTGCGCGGGTCGTTCTCGTTAAACATTCCATTCCTGTTTCTAGCGCGTCCCAAAGTGGCGCCTTCGGAAACGAAATACGTAGCACACGCCGTATTTCGCTTAAGGCTGGCAACCGCGGCACTGCTGTTGCCGATAGGCGCACATGAGAGTACTAGGTATTGGATACTCCGGAGACAAAACAAAATAAGGGGGAAATGGAACTACGGTAATCACAAAGAGAGGAAAGCCATAAACCCCAGTTCATTTCATACATAGTCTGTTTAGGTAGGTACCTAGATTAAGTCTGATGATGTCGCCTTGCATACCCTGGGACGGATTCGTGCATGCTGACTATACATAATTTTGCAGGACAACTCCGGACGTGATCCGAGTATATATGATTTCCATATGCTATCGCCTACGCCGCGGGATTTGGTCGTTACTCATCTCCAACTCATAAAATACGCCATGTCTTATATTTTGCAGGTCATCGTGGTATAAGTTCGGGTGAGAAGTCTTAAGCCCGCTAAACCCCGAGTTAAAGCCAGTTATGATCTTAGCCAAGCAAGCAATATCAATATTCGAACCTTCTAGGACGGTAACGATTCAGCATTTTCCATGATGAAATCATGCGTTTTGGCGTCAATACAGCGGGGTCCTAATGGCTAGATCCTAAGACCTTCATTCAGTTGTGGCCTATCGTCGATGGACTGAATGATATCGCCGACGGCAACGAGGATGTGAGGGGAATATAAATGGGAAGAGTGAGCTCTGAGATGATAGTCGATTGCTAGAGAACGCTGTGCTCTAATAAATCGCTACTACTGTATACCACAGCCTATTAGAATATCTCTAATTAAAGATTGGTTTCCAATATTAACGACGAGAACAAACTTATCTAGAAACATGTCTCCATTTGGCTTCCACACGCCTTCCGAAGATCTCGCTAAAGCCTTCGCAGACAGAATCAAGGGCCGCACATTCCTCATCACAGGAACCACTGCTAAAGGCCTCGGAGCCCACTCAGCTATAACACTGGCCCGCGAAGGACCAGCCCATCTCATCCTCGTGAGCCGGTCAAAAGCCAGGTCCGAGCCTGTACTTCAGGAAATCGCAGCCATCAACCCCAGCGTCAAGACTACCTTCATCACCTGCGAGCTGTCGGACTTCGACTCAGTCCGAGCGGCCGCAGCACAAATCAACAATGATGACTCGATCCCGCACATCGACGTGGTGATCAACAACGCCGGCATCATGGCCATCAAGGAGTACACTCTAGACAAGCAAGGCTACGAGATAACACTGTCATCAAACCACCTAGGCCACTTCCTCCTCACGAACCTGATCATGCCTAAGATTCTCGCCGCCGGCCCGGGAGCTAGGATCGTCAACGTGTCGAGCAAGGGGCACCGGATCAGCCCGTTCCGCTTCGACGACTACAACTTCTCGGGGGGCAAGGAGTACGACGGGTGGAGCGCGTACGGCCAGTCCAAGACGGCCAACATCCTGTTCTCCGTGGAGCTGGCGCGGCGCCTGGCCGACCGGGGCGTGAAAGCGTACTCGGCGCACCCCGGCGGCATCTTCAACACGAATCTGGGCACGCACTTGGAACAGGGCGCCTGGGACGACATCGAAAAAGTCACGTTGAAGAACACCGGGCAAACCTTCGGCGGCGTGGATTGGCCGCCTAAGACCTTGAGCGAGGGCACTTCGCCCCTGATAGCCGCGGCGTTGGACCCGGGGTTCGACGACAAGTCTGGGGCGTTTATTCAGGATTGCCAGATTGGCGAGCCCCTTGAGTATGCTACTGATCCGGAGAACGCTAGAAAGCTGTGGGAGCTCAGCAAGAAGCTGGTCGGTCAAAAATTTGACTCGTGAAGAATGTTATGGCTTATGATTGAAGAGGGAGCGGTTAGATTTATACACTTTCCACTTTGTGATGAGTTGTATTCATATATATGCAGATATGTAATTGGCAAATGAATAAGAATATGTCAATCTTACTCATCCTATTCTTAGTAATAGTCCATGGACAGCAAGTAGGGAGAGTTTCTCAACTTGAGTGCGAGCCCCTGAGTCTTCACTGCAATGTTGATGTCTGTTTTTCAAGCACTCATATTTGCACGGAATGACGCGTTTTATATCATCTTAATTGAGGCAAAGAAATTTTGCGTGAGCCTGCCAGATTTTGATATAGTACAGAGGCCAGCTCGCCAGAATCTGTGTCATGATTCTAGACTGGTAAATGAAGTTTGTCTAATATCTTTGCTGATACTAGGATTCCCCGACCTCCATCAATTGTGCTCTGCATGTTCAGTCGAAAGTCGCAGTTATTCGTCACCGCGCCATCTTCGATCGTTACACAGCATAATTATTAAGACATTCCACCATTTTCATCCATTTAGCTCGAGAATCGTCGGGTGATCTTTGCAATAACTAGAAAGTTCGTCAGTAGCCATATTAGCTTTACACGGGGCTGCTTGGCATACCGTGTAACGCAACGACAGAGAAGATAAAGACCAGAGAGAGCACTAAGACAACGACAGGGTCGACCTTTAAGCCAGGAGATTCGTCCGTGTAGAGTCCTAGACAAAGTTAACACCTATTCATTTCACATCACACATAATCCCCCTTTCACGTACTCAGCATCGTGCTGCTGCTTCCACCAGCGCCCGCAGCACGGGTACTACTCGGTCGCGCATTTGCGATCTTCTCCTTCTGGTCGGCAGCAGCTCTTCGTCGAATGGCAGTTCGTGCGCCTCCAGGGGGAGGAGGGGACGAGGGACGGCCGGTGCTCGCGCCAGTAGCCGCCGGCGAGTTGACAGGGGAAGATGCTCGGGGAGAAGACTATAAACAGTATATATATCAGTATAATTCTAGCAAGAAAGAAAGCTAAGCCATTGACTGTTGGCTTCATGCGGTCTTGGAACGGTTGAGCAAGACTGTTTCTTGACCTTTTCATGGCAGAGGTTAGGATATAACACATTTAACATACCATTGCGAAAAAAAAATTAGAAGGTGGATGAATGAGAAACAAAATAATTAAGACACTTCCTCGTTATGCTGGTTGGGAATCTAGAAGATAAAGGTAGATGGAAGGAAGTTCAGTCGCGTGTGGATTATGAATGGCGTGGACTTAGGAGCTTGTCTCCAAAAATCTGGGGTTCAATTGAGGCCACGATTTTGGAAAGCTCAGACCTGCCAGGTCCAAGACAGGGGGCGGAAGTTTACTTTCTCCGATATTCCACATTACCTAATTCGACTTCCAAGGTTGCACCAAGACAGGCTTACGGTACATGTAGGTATTAATTAAAAGCGGATCCTCATCCCAAGCCACATTGGACCCTTATCCAAGATTGATCGATTGATTGACGCAAGCCACCAAAACCTTCCACAGAAAAGCATGTGAGATGCCTAATCGGGCAGATCCGAAACCACCCCCCCACCTTGGTTCAATCTTTTGCACTCATCCAGTACAAAAGGCTTTGAAGTTCGTGATGTGGGGTTTAATGCATCCTGCAACTAACGCGCGTCGCATATCTTCACACTAAACATACAAGGCTAGCCAATGGATTGAGCCATTTTCTGTGTCGTCGTTTTAGTCAAACGCTTCTCAGCAGGATATGACTGTTCAAAGAAAATCTGGAAACTACACGAATCAAGGTCAGAAGTAAAAGGAGCTCTAGCCATCACGTTATATCAAACTTATATTTATGTATCAGCTCACCCCAGCTGTTTGTCAACTTTCAGGAACGTCAAGGGGCCCACTTCCAGAGCGTGGTTGAAATCTCTGGTTAGGGCGCTACTCTGGGAAGGAGCTTATTAATCGACTTCATCGGATCTTTCGTATTACGCAAACATCACTTAGAGTTCCTACTCTCATATCTTAACATCACGTTCTACGATTAAAGTCAAGATGGAACACTTTGATTGGTCGACGCCCTTTCCGGAGGGCGTCATTTCCTTCCTGGATACTGACTTGTACAAATTGACTATGCAATGCGCCGTCTTCAAATATTATCCCGATGTACCGGTCACATATGCTTTTACCAACCGTACTCCTGAGAAGAAGCTGTCCCGTAAGGCCTTCTCATGGCTTTGCGAGCAGATTAGCAGTAGGTGCCTCTGTCAAAGTACTCGGTCTCGCGGGCATATCAACTGATCTGTTATCATAGAGCTCGGTAATATTTCATTATCTGACGATGAACTTCGTTACTTGCAAACGCATTGCAAGTATCTCTCCCCTCAATACTTGGATTTTTTGAAAGAATTCCGACTAAAGCCTCGTGACCAACTAAACCCTACGTTCAATCCAATTGGGGCAAACACTGGAGCCGAAGATGAACTAGGCGACATCCACATCGAGATTAAGGGCAAATGGGTAGACACCATACTCTATGAGATCCCGCTGTTGGCCCTAACGTCTGAAGCATACTTCAAATTCATGGACACGGACTGGAATTATGAAGGACAAGAGAAGAAGGCTTACGACAAAGGCATGCGCCTTCTTGAAGCAGGATGTATAGTTTCTGAGTTCGGAACTCGTAGACGAAGAGATTATCATACCCAGGCATTGGTCTTCAGGGGCTTGGTGAAGTCCAGCAAGGATGCGGAAAAGCGCGGCTTGCCCGGCAAACTTTCAGGCACGAGTAACGTCCATCTAGCTATGCGATTCAACTTGCCACCCGTTGGAACTGTTGCACATGAATGGTTTATGGGCATTGCCGCCATTACGGATGACTACCCGAATGCAACTGAGGAGGCACTACGCCGGTGGATCGGCTGCTTTGGAGAGGGTGTATTGGGAATAGCGTTGACTGACACATTCGGTACTCCGGAGTTTCTGAAAGCGTTTAGCAAACCTATCAGATATCTTCCCGATACCCCGAACATACCGCCTACGAACGAGGGTGGACGACCTCGGACCTATGCCGAAGTATACGCCGGTGTGCGCCAGGATTCGGGCGACCCTGCGAATTTTGTTAAACTGATGCGGGAGTTTTACGAGAAGCAGGGGATCAAAGATAAGAAGACAATTGTGTTCTCCGACTCGCTAAACATCGAGAAGTGTATCGAATACAAGCGTATTTCTGAAGAGCAAGGCTTCCAGCCGACCTTTGGCGTTGGAACATACCTGACTAATGACTTCGTTCAACTTACCACTGGCAAGAAATCAGTGCCGCTGAATATTGTCATAAAGCTCAGTTCCGCTGCTGGAAACCCTGCCATCAAGATCAGTGACAACATTGGAAAGAACACAGGCGACTCAGAAAAGGTGGCGCAAGTGAAGGAGCTGTTAGGCTACGTAGAGAAGGAATGGGCTGGCGGAGATGAGACTTCGAGATGGGGGAAAGCAGACGATGTCGTTCAGTCATGAGGATATTGAGAGTCAAGATGTTGATTAACTACAGTGAATACCCGCGCACGAACCAGCCGCTAGACAGCCCATCGTCGACCTATTATAAATGTATTGCACATACCAAGAGAGTACCTGAATCGCGGTACCATGCCGGTTTGATCATGGAGAGATTGGTGGGACCCCTGAGACGCGCCTGGGACCCTTAGAGTACTTGGGTACCTTCCAACGTTTAAAATGAAGGTGGTCCAATTACCATTGAGATAATTCAATAGACACTATTTTGTAGTGTCCATGTGAGAAGGGTCCTTCCAGTTTGTAGGCCGTATGGGTTTGCTGGTTACCCAGTTAATAAAATGGACTGTGCAACATGTGCAACGCCGGTGCACTCCCCTGGGATAATCAACTCACATAATCGAGATACTTCAAGCCCAATTACATTAGGTACATTCATTCCAGGGAAGACGCCGTTTAACCATCTTGTTTCACCTCCTTTTCAGCTCTATACTGTCACGATGGCTCGTTTCGCCCTTCTCTTCATGCTGGTGTCTATGTTGACGTCAATTGCGCACGGCTCATTCAACATAACGTCAAAGAATAACGTCGCTGTTTACTACGTAAGTACTTCCCCCTATCCCAATTCCTTCTTGTCTGACCCCTTTTCTCCCCTCAATTCTCCTCATGCGCATTGTGGCTCATACGCACCATTCACAGGGCCAAGGACCAAACCAATCTTCACTCAGCACATACTGCGCTGATCCTGACATCGACGTCATTATTCTCTCCTTCGTCAATTTATTCCCTGCGCAAGCCAATGGCTTTCCTGGTGTTAATTTTGGAAATCAATGCGGAGGCAATACTTACGCTGGCCCTGGATACAATAACATCAACGATGCCTCCAACAACCACCTGATCCAATGTCCGAACCTGCAGCGAGATTTGTCTACATGCCGACAGACCAACGACAAGAAGATCCTGCTCTCTTTGGGAGGAACCACAGCCGAGTACCAGCTCACTGGCGCCACAGACGGAACTGATTTCGCTAACCTCCTGTGGGGTCTCTTCGGCCCACGCACCACGGCCTGGGTCAACGCCGGCAACCCGCGCCCCTTCGACTACAACAACGTCGGATTCTCCGTCGACGGCTTCGACCTCGACATCGAGCACAAACCGACGGACAACTGGGACGGCTACATAGCCCTCGCAACACAGCTCCGCGCCAACTACGGAACCGTCCCAGGACAGACTTTCTACCTAACCGCCTCGCCCCAATGCGTCGTGCCCGACGCGAATCTGCAAGGCGTGCTACAGCACGGCGTCTTCGACATGCTCTTCATCCAGTACTACAACACGCCGCAATGCAGCGCCGCGACCTGGGCCGCCGGCAACGCGGGGTACAAATCAGGCGGGTCCTTCGACGCCGCGGGGTTCACCTTCGATGCCTGGACCACGTGGCTCGCTGGCACGCCCAGCAAGGACGCGCGCTTGTTTATCGGCTTGCCTGGCTCGGTCGCTGCTGCGAACCCTTCGTCTATGATTACGGCTGCGCAGGCGGCGGACCTACTCGATGCGTATTATTGCCGCGACGTCTTTGGCGGGGTTGCTATCTGGGAGGCGACGTACGCGGCGGGGAATGTGGTCGATGGGGTCAATTTCTATCAGAGCATGAAGCGTGCCCTGGATGCGTTGGCGGGTGAGGCAAGGCCGTCTTGTGTGGTGAGTGCTCTTTTTCTCCCTTCACTTCTTCCCTTTACTGGTTTTCTTTCCTTTTTTTTTCTTCTCTTTCTCTCTTTTCCTTTCGCCCCTTTTTAGTAAGCAACTTGCTGACGTAAGCCCGTTGGTTTTAGACCCCAATTCCCGCCCCGGCTCCTCCGCCCATCCCCACCACCACCGTCTACTCCACAACTTCCGCCCAGCTTCCGACTTCAACTTCGACCTTGATTTCCACACCGCCCGCAAGTGAAGCACCGAGCGCGGCGTCGCCTGCCTCTGCTGACGGCCGTTGCGGAGCAGACGTCGGTACTATATGCGGGATGGGAATGTGCTGCTCTCAATACGGGTATTGCGGCACCGAAAGCACTTACTGCGGCGCGGGTTGTCAGAAAGGCTTCGGTGTGTGTAGCTAATAAAAAGGTGGAATTGGATGTAGATTTCGTTTAAGAAAGAGGTAGAGAGAGGGGTTTATTTATATAACTTACGGCTGATAGGCGGTGAGGCAATTCTTCGGATGCGCCAGGGCACCTCTTTTTAAGGGTGTGGGTGAGAGTTACATCTCTTGAATGAGATGTTTTGATGCTGAAGGTCCCCGGAGTACGTATATATTGTTTACTTCTAGGTAAACGCATAAATAAGAACCGCGTTCATCATCATCAACAACAACACAGGGATTTGACATTTTATTCTTAAGGTTCAGGTAGTACTTGTTGTAGCTACTTTAAAAATTGAATATGGCTGTAACGACTTGTTTATCATATGCATTTCATTAGACGTAACGTAAAGTTAGAGGCTGAAGAGGAAAACTCCAGCCCTATCCATGCCTTCAGAGATCTATAAATGACTCCCCAGAGTAACAGTTTTCTTAACCTCGATGTCAATCAACTATAATGCTAATTATTATTGAATGCTTTTACTAGATGAGTCAGGGCTCCACACACCTGTCAGCAGCAGTTGTTTGTTGGGATTTGTTCGGTCGGGTTGCTGTGCCGCCCTACTTGCCAGCCTTCAGTTTGCAATTGTAAAAATCGATTAAACCAAAATTTTAGGTTATACAGTTTTATTATTACCTTTCTCTTTCTTGTGCAGCTCATGTTCCAAGCCACTGTGTACACATAACAATCCCAATTATTTAGCATCTATTGGTTTCCCTTCTGATTCTATCGTGATGGCAACTAGATCAGTCACGTCACTACCGTCTAGTGTATCCACGAATTTAACTTAGACTTCCTTCTATTTTCTCTTCCCTTGCTACTTGAGCTATTGTGCTGGGTTCTGGAGGGATTTAACACTTTTGTAGCATGGTATAGGGCACCGTTATTTAAGATTTCACCGTGGCTCTGTGCCTTTCATGTAAGAGTAAAACGTTGTCGATGGAAATTCATTCGCAGCATTGCGGAGCTCAAACTATCGTACACTCGTTATGGATGGTAGCAAGGCCAAGTAACCTGCTAATCCTTCTTCTTCTCCTCTATCTATGTCTCCTTCTCATAATTCTCTCAGCGCGGAATCTTGCTAGGATTTGCGTCAGGCTGCCTTCACTCCGCTCATGGCGAAACCACCACTGAAAGTAGTTCCTGTAACCTGGATGGGGTGATGAGCGCAGGATCAATAAGGTCCAACGATCGGTGGCTACGTTGGCTGCATTGTGTTGCTCGTGTCGGTGGCTGTTAGGTATTTCGATGCTGTAAATTTCATGATGCAACTCCCAGGCTCTGAAGTCTATGAGGTAACGAAGCCGAGCACAGATGATTCTGTTGGCGAAATCAAGGAGATCTGCACCAGTTAGGAAGCGAGCCCAAGGTAGCCGCGTGCCGATAAACTGCCAGAATCGGACTGGGCGCATAAATTCGCAAAGCTGGACCCAAGTGCATGCCTCCGAGAATAGATCGTTGATGTACTGGAGAAGAGCGTTGTCGTTGAATGGGTAGTCGGCTTGAAGAAGGCCAAGCTCAATCTGACGAGCCTCTGTATCCCGGAGGAATAAGGTCTGATGCCTCGTCCGCCATGTGAATCCCTCCTGGGGAAGATAATTCGGGAGTTGTGGTGGGTTCGGGAGTGGTCTTAGGCGTCGCCCCAGGCGTTGTCTCAAAGCCATCTATTTTACGATTTAGTGAATTGCTCGCCCATATAATTTTGAATACTTTATGAATAGGACATGTATTTTCAGGGGAATGTGTTGGGTTGGGGAAGATATGCCTTGATCCAGGTCCTGTCTACCTGGATACTATCCGGGTCATTCCATTTTGGTATGGGGAATAAATCAGAAAAGGGAGAGCTTTCCAGTAAGTGTAAATGAATAAGATAGGTATAGAGGGATGAATACAAGGAACAAGACAAATAAGTGAAGGTACAACAAGGTGTAGAGGTGAATCCGCGATGTGTGATCGCGTAGGAGACATAGAATCGGCGTTCAGGGGTACAATAATCATGTCGAACTCTATATGTAAAAGAGCAATAGGAGTAGACTTACCTTCCCACGCAGGAGGCGCTTAAGCCTCGGCGTCGAAGGAATAGGCTAATATCTTGTTCCAACGAACTATCGAACTGATGATCTTGCTTGAAGAAATGAAGATGTAAGTATGTAAGGATAGACTACTTAGGTAGGCAAGGGACAGGTGGAAAAGCATACCGAGACTCAAAGGCGGGCTTGCCTTTAAGTTGAAGATTCTGAATTTGGTAAGTTGAATGCGTGTGGATGGGAACGTGCAAGTCAACAAATGTATTATGTACCTATGGTAAGTACCGCCGAGTTACTGCATATATTCAAATGGAGGTTAGAATTAGTCCAGAATTCAGACCGTGCACTTGCCTACCGGGAAAGTGCACAGTATTACTGGTGATATTGAGGATATCACGCCTTACAGAACATAGATCCACGTCACTGTTTAGAGCTTCTACGCGTATTTTGATTATTCCACTGTCGCTGCACTGGCAAGTGATGCAATCGACGCACTTACCATACCTTGTGATTTCCCTAACCGCCAGAATAATTCTGAAAGGTATATAATCCAGTATCTCTCACCCACATTCTCCTGCTCTCTCTCTCCCACTTACAACTTTCCCTTGACCTGAAATCCCAGTCAATCGAAAAAACTTCTCTCAAGGTAAGTCCATTGCCCCTTTCCAAAGTTTCTATCATCACTACACTTGCAACACGCGTCCCAATCTTAAGTTGTCTTCGTCGTACCCAACCCAAGCGCAATTCACCCATACCCAACACACCATTCCAACCAAAAGTTTCCCACAAAACCCTTTTCGACTCACTCCTTATCACCCTGATAATTACTTGTTGTAACCCTTGCCCCACTTCAAGTCAACAACCTCATCTATATTTCCCAACTTTGCGCGTCACGCCGAACCTATCATTGTAATATTAACCTGTTCCCATTAATAACATGCCTTACTAACGCGACCTGTCTTAGAATTATCATCTACTAGTTGCTCAATCGAAGTCTAAGTCAGACACAATGCCCCCCAAGCGCTCCCGAAAGGGCCGTGCCAAGCGCGTTAGGCCAACCAAGTGGACGAAGGACGATAACGTCAAACTCCTCCTTACGATCATGCATACTTCCAATCCAGAGCTCGGCGTGCAAGGCTGGGATGAAATTGGTCGCAAGGTCCTTGCTATTTTTAACCAGAAGTACACCAAAGTTGCTGCGAAGTGAGTCTAACTTGTGTGATGAAACAAACCTACCTTACCTTATCATTGTCAAAGCCGCCTATGAGCGGATGTTTTGTTCATCTTTTCTTACATGCGCCTATATCTAAAATGTAAAAAATGTCTCTAACCATTATTCACAGGCACCAGTACCAGAAGCTTCGCCGAATCTTCTTGGATATGGTTGCCTCTCTCCCGGACCCCCCGGCCTCCCTGGCCTCCCTGGTCGCCCAGGCAGCCCAGGACGATGAGGACGACGAGTATGATGAGGATAGTGAGGAT
The DNA here is from genome assembly GCA_002120305.1 of Hypoxylon sp. CO27-5. NCBI lineage: Eukaryota > Fungi > Ascomycota > Sordariomycetes > Xylariales > Hypoxylaceae > Hypoxylon > Hypoxylon sp. CO27-5. Next base: position 49,965 of record KZ112461.1, read on the forward strand.
AGTGAGGACGATGAGGACTACGAGGACGACCCGCAGCCCGCCACTAAGGGCCGCAAGCGTCCTGCTATGGACGACGAGGATGAAGACTATAGCAGCGCCGCCAAAACCACGAAGGCTCGTGTCCTGAAGAAGTCAACCAGAGCCAGCTCAGCTCTTGCTATCAAGAAAAACACCGCCCAGGACTGGGACGTTAGTGACTCTGACAGCGACAACATTCCTTTGAAGGTCCTCCCCAAGCTTCGTACCACGCGAAACTCCAACAAGGGCAATTATGGCTTTGTCTCTGCCATGGACGCTTACGACTCAGACAATGCTCCGTCCATCAGCGGTGGTCCGGTCGCCGACACTTCTTCTGGCAATGTTGGCAATGATACTGATGATATCGCCGACGGTGCTGCCGATGCCACTGATGGTGCTGCTGATGTCACTGATGGTGTTGCTGATGTCGCCGAGGGTAACGCTGATGATGGTGCTGCCAATGACGACGTCGATGATCCCCTACCTATTGAGTCGGACTCGGATTAAGTCTGAGCCGTCGACCAAGGAACCCAAATTGTGGTACTCCCTTCAGGTTAGTTCTATCTCACAAAGACCATTGTTGTAGCCTGCTAACTCTTCGTAGCCATGGACATATAGACATATAGGTGATTGGTTTGGACGTTAGGTTTTGCCTGCTTGACGAACAAGAATGTCTATTGGTTGGGAGCTTGCTTGGAGCCGCTTTGCATGCAGACGGATGGTATAAGGAATGATCCTCAGATGGACATGCAACGGCGCAGGGTTTCTGGGGTTCTTTGTTTTCTTTTTCGCGATGCATTGTCTTGTTTTTCCTTTTCCTCTTCGTCGTCTTGGTAATTACCAATTGGCAGACCAGACCTTACGTCTGGCTGGCCCCGGGGTAGTTGACATTGATTTTCATGCGGTGAATTTCTAGACCCGAAATAATACGACGTTGAACCCAAATGGCCTTTCCCACAACTGGAATAATCTTACCAATCACGATGGTACTTCGGTCTTGTGTTTCCCTCCTTCCATAACGGGCCTCGAGCTTCGCCACAATCTATAACGCGATAAAATTCGGTTAGTCATGATTATCGTAATCGCCCTGTTGAGTATTGTGTTCCCCGAAGCCCATTCCATATTTTGTTCACGCTTAAGGTCCTGCTTAGCAGCAGCAGCATTATCTCTCCTCTTCGCCCAGGCCAGAGTAAGCAGCGCAAGCGAAGTCACAACGTTTCGAATACATGTGAAAATCTCGCCACACCATTTCCAAACTTGTTAGATCTTTGGTTCATGCGGCATCTAGTGTTAGCCGCTACCTAGTAGGGGATGGTCCAGCTTGTATGTATGAGGCTCACAAGCTGTCTAAGACTAGGATGCCGATCGGTTAATACCCCTGTTATAGCCGTGATAAATGCCGTAATGCATTATAAACCAGATTGCTATAGCCCACATCCCCCACTATGGGGGGATTCAAGCACATCGAGTTCACTAGTTGCAGAAATGCTCCGTACGAAGCAAACTCGATCTAGTTACCTAAAAGTGTAACCCGATATCGCTTACTGTGATTCAGGTCTTTGGATGCTTTTGTGTGTTCTGCTTGGACCTGTTAGAAGAGTATAGAATTATGTGATGCACACTATTATGAGGGGATGTCCATGATATAGATTCATACGGCAATATAGGTCCCTTTTGCTCTAGACCGAACGTGGGGGTTAGTTCGATGAGAAAACCCTGTTTAAGGTTCCCTTGCGATTGGCTCGAACTAGATTCCTTGATACGAAATTCACTCACAGTTCTAACAAGAACTAATATCTATTTTATCAGATCTGTCATTTGATTACCATGTCCTTTGTACTTCCGGTGAAGAGGAGAATATTACGATAATGTTACGATAATGCCTTACATACGAACACTTCGGTGTTGGTTCGGGATGAAAAGGTTGAGCCTGCGAACGATTCTCAGGGGTAAAATATGTTAGTAATGTGTTAGAGAGGTTAAATTTAGACTAATTGAGTTTATAGGATGACTACTCCTAGTTTTATTAGCTGTACGTTCTAGACGATTTTTTCTTCCTTTGATAATCAACGCATTTTTTCTATCAATTTTCTTCATGACATATAAGGTAACTACAGGGATTTATGATTTACTAGCATGAGAAACTTTCATAAACCTACTTCTATCAAACTGGAAGAGACGTGAATTGCTGATTCTGTTTAAATCAGTAGGATGGTCTGTTACTCGTTCCTGTTAGGGTCTCCGTCTCCTTCAATGAGTCCATTTCGCAAGAAGTCAAGATATAGCTTATCTTCGGTCACTCTTTCTCGAGGAAGGTTGTTTCTGACTGTTAGAAAGCAAGTTAGGGCACAAGGATACTCCTCGTAAAACGGGACTAGATTGTGATACCGCCATCGAACTCTATGATATGATGGATGATGCAAGTTCGTAACTTTGACAGAAAACCTGATGGGGAAAAGCCGTTTAACCTGACTTACGGCCCGTTATTTAGGCCAGGATGACATGGATGGTGCTTTGCAGAGATTTCTTGATTCCTAGATATCTATCGTCCATTTACGAAAGCCTCTTTAGAGATTCGACTCCACACGTCCGTAGGATATAGCAATGAGGACTGTAATAAAATAATCATTGCCAGCCTATTGCGGCTAGGTACCTACATACCCGGGCCGACTTGGATAATGTTTGCCCCTGTGTTTGGAGAAGCCGTTATACCACCCATGGTTTGAATGACGAATGTGAGAATACTAGCTCACATTGTTCTTAGTCACCGATATAGGTTTGGTCCTACTAATTCTCTAGTTTAGCAAGAAAAACCAGGCCCTATGTAAGTCATGTAGATAATGGTGTCGATCTACACGGGAGCTAACTAGAATAGAATCTGCGAGGTTGATGCGTGCATATTGTGCCGATGATCTCGGTGGGCGCAATTACGTCCTAGGTCCCACTCGTGATGAAAATCTGCGTCGACAGCTATAGCTCTGTTAGCAGAATCCTAAAGGAGGTATTTTTATCCAACAGGTTTTTTAATCTTGGTGGACGGTGAGGACCTTGAAACGATGTGTCTTAGGAAGCACCACGAATACGGTGATCGTGGCTACAGGAGTAAACTGAGGATCGAAGTTATAAATAAAATCTACAGGTGTCTATCGGCCCGTGTCCGTTCAGTTCCGGGGTCGCTGTCGTGCAGTCGGACGGCCCGTTGCTGTCCCCGTGTGACAAGCTGCACGGCTAATGTGGCCAGTAGGTGACATATCATGGCTACCTGAGCCATCAGCTTCTATCCGGCCGCTATACTGTGGGGTCTCCTGAAACGTATTTAATTTGCGAAATTGAATACAATATTGTCTGGGAAAAGGGCTAAAAATACTCAGAGACAGTGACAGCAACACGAGATGCAGCCTATGATGTTGTGTAGCCCGAGATAAGTTGGGGATCGAGTTACGTAGATCTCGATATCGGAATTGGTTGGGAAGATTTTTCAGACATAGGTAAGCTTCATTTCGAGTTGCATGGTTATCAGAGGTAATCCACCTGCATACATTCTGTTACGAATGGGCTAGATACATATCGTGATTCTCAGCCAGATTTTCCTCTATCAAATTTGACGGCGTAAACATGCGAGGCGAAACGTAGTTCTGGAGGTCAAGGTGTAAGACACCCAAGCACTTGGCAAACGCCTCAAGGGGAGCCTCGCACCTACTAATCCACAAATTCCACGTGGGCAATAATGGATAATGTAATTGCGTAAGAAATATCTATTATATCTTATCAAGTATGAATATCGTGGTGCTCCTGTTCAAGCTTCATCCTTGGGAGGTGCTCTAGCTGGCGAGAGGTAAGTATGTACATAGTTAAAGACGAGGCTTGCAAGCTTATAGGGCGCTGCGCCTTCCACGTCGCCCTGTAATCCAGACGAGACTCAGGTGCCGCATTCAGACATCTTAAAGTCCAATATAATAAATACGCTGACGAATTCTTGGGCCATGTTCCCTGTTGATTAATGATATTTCCGTGCTTTAATTGCAGAAGGATCTGTCTAAACTGGGCGATCCCATGCCCTCGTTGGACTAGTGTCGTGATACAACAGAGATATTTTAAGATGTACCATACTTATTAAAGAGATATTGGAGATAGGAGATATGTAGATTTGACATCAAATCAACTTGCAGCCTAGACCCCGGATGCAAATCCTGATTCCAAACGGTGAAACTCGAACCAAGACAAAAGTTCATGATTGGGAAAATGGTGTTAACTATGAGTAGGTAAATATCTACTCGTGATCATGAGGTCTCGTCCTAGAAATTCGGGGATTATTACCCTCCGTGGCAACCGTATTCCAATGTTATTCGTACTTACAGCTGTAGACCTGTAGGTGTATGTAGCTCTGTGCTGTATCGATGTAATATAGATCGGGCAGAGAGAAATCCCACACTGACAAAGAGGGGTCCTTTCCCCCCTGCCACCTTTTTCTAGTACTGTGTACAGTACATACAGGTAGGTACCTCATATAGTGGATCCCTGCTACCCTCTGGAACCATCCTTTCAGGGGTCCGGTTTCTTCAAGGTGTGGATACAGTGGTCTGTGCCATGCTAGTTAACCAACCCCCCGCCCTTGCCCCCAAATCAAGCCCCCAATCAAGTCCCCAATCAAGTCCACAATCGAAAGTCTCGGCGCCCAGCTTCAACCTTTTCAACCTGCTCTTCTCGCTTGTGATGCTGTGGGATTTCAAGGATTACCTGTCCCTTTTGGCCACACCAAATTTTCGTTACCTTCTCGTTACAGTTCACTTCGCATTCGTCTCCCGCACTCGATGATAAAGTCACAGCATTGCATTGTGTTGGCAAGTTGCCTAGTGCCTTACCCTATTTCCAATTTCAGCGGTTACCGGTTTAAAACCTTCTTCCGTTGCCCTTCTCTGACATCTTCTGCTTAGTCTGCCCCCGCTAGTTCGCCAGTTTCTGAGAACCGAAGAGCTGCGAAAGATAGTGTGTGTGTGCGTCTAAGCTCCGAGATGATACGGATGATACTGACGATTCGTGATGATCTTTGTGAGACGTTCATAAGGCCTCCCCCGTTGAGCTTCTCACGCCTTGGCTTCCCTGCACTGAACACGTTGTCTATGCCGTCAGAACTTACCCCCTACCTTCTCATCGTCACGTTCTCTCGGCTGGCTTCCTAAGATATTCGGGGACCCGATATCGACCCACGCCGAGCATGGCAAATGTCCGCCGCAAAGCTGCGAGACGGCATCATCACTCGCTCTTGGCCTTCAAAAAAGGAACATCGCAATCCCTTCCAAAATTGGGAAGTGTTATTTCGCACCGCAAGATTACGTACAGTGATGTATATCCTTGGGGATAATTTCTGAGACGAGTTAAAAGTCCGGCAACACAACTACGTCCGGAGCTCGAGTTTCGTGTTTTCTCGAAGCTTAGGCGAGTATCTCCGGCTGATTTTGACTCGTCGCAATGGTGATACACTTTCTTCTTCCCCAGATAGTCCCGCTACCATATCATCCGGTTTTCTCGGAGGGGACCCTGGATTTCTCTATATACCGACCTTATTACTCCTTGATCAAACCCTGCTGCAGATCCGTTCTAACGGCTATCGGCTAACATGCCACTGTGTAGTCACAGCGCGCACTCCAAGTTCTGATATGTGACCAATGTCAGTACGCGTAAGAGCCGATATTTCCAGACATCTGGATCCGGATCTCTTGCTTTCTAATTAGAAGATTAATTGCCTTTGTGCTTTGCCGAGCGTTTACCATTTATTCCCGAGCTGTTGGTAACCGCTTGTCTACTACTAGACGAACACTCTATTTAAGACTGATGGCCCGGTGGCCGGACCCTTTTTTTTCATGTTAAAAACTCGAGGAACCGAGTTTCGGACTGCTGTGATATCATTGGGCAAGGCGCCTTACTCTTGCAGATCTTATTGCAGACAAGTTGTCTCACTGATAGCCGGAGCCTAGATGCACTGGCTTTCTGGGGATGGGCTGTGCGGACGAGCGCAACCGGTGTATGCTCATCATTTCTCGCCTATTCGACCCCAACCCAGCCTGCATCTGCATAAGTGTTACTACTCGATTTGTGCTCAATCCGAAGCTGAACTTTTGTTGGATTCAATGACTATATTCGGCTGCAACCGAGTCGATCGTCTCACTGCTACCTAGCGCTTGTTTCCTTTCAATCTAAGTTATAACTACCGGCGTACATGCTGCGGTAGCTTTAAAACGTCACTTTCTCTCCATGCCGAGACTTAGACTTAGGAGTATCCTACTATGATAATTCGTCCGCGGAGGGCAACTGGGAACGGCGTAGTATTCCAATGCTGGCGGTTCTCCTCATTATTTCGAACCTTATGGGTCCAAGGTTGTCTCGAACCTCTTGAATAACGTCAGTGGCTTTCCAGAGAGCAATTAGGGGACTATATTGCCGTCGTAGCGGTGGCGCCCTGCCATGGGAACGTGGGCCAGGGCACTTTATTTCATCGCATCCTCTTACGCTTACAGTACATACCCACGCCGCTGGCAAAGTACTCGCGGCGGAGGATTTTAGCTCTGACAGGCATGATAGGGGTGCATAGAGTGTGTCCAATGAGACTGGCAGGCTGATCGACCCCCCGGTCCGGCCCCGATACAGTCTCCGTGGTGCCCGTGGTGCCCGCACCCACTGTCTAGACTTGAAGAGGAAGGCATGATCTCCAAGTGGCATATGACGTGCAGAAAGTCTTGTCTCAGTGGATTTGAATTCTTTCGTTTGACAAGACAGCAGGCGGCGCCACGCCCGCTGGGTGTGGGCGCTATGTTATCAGCCCGAGCGATCTGCTATCGTAATGTCTCGTGTCTATCGATCAGGAACAGTAACACGGGATGCCTATACAAGGCAGGTAACCAAATAACCCGATGATATGATAATGTTATAGCATCGTGGCTAGGATTGATCCACAGATGGCGCCAGATTCGCAAAAACTTGCGGCAATCCTGCTATTGTGACAATGTTACCATTAGAAAGTCCATTCAACCTATAACGAGAGCAGGATGCGAGTCATGTGTCGAGGTTATCGACTCCTCGACCTGGAACCAATAGGTTTTTTGGCCAGGAAACGTCGGCAACAGGACACACGCAGACACAGCGCAGACACACGGAGACACAGGTAGGTTATGCAGTTTCCGTAACGGGCTTTTTGTGTGGGCGATGGTAGGATCGACGCCAAGAAAAGGCACCTCTTAGCTGTGCCGCTGATCCAAAGAACCGTTGACCTCGTCACGAAGATGCACGCAGATTTCAAAACGCACACTACTGGACCTCTGCTGGGGTGTGTACAATCCCACTCCCCTTGTTTCCTCTCAAATTCTTGAGGCGGAGCAAGCCACAATGTCTGATAGTTCGTAGGTACCTTCCTACCCCTGCGTATGATCGAGCACACGGAGAGCTGCCCTAATACATCACTTACATCTGCAGGACATTTAGTATCCAAGCTAATCTTTTTCTTCAAGCTCGCCAGCTAATTAGTCAAGGTCTAGAAAGGGTCCTCTTGGCAGGTCACATCTCCCGTGGTCTAGCCTGCAAATCACGCAGGGGGATCCATCGCGTCCGGAGTGTAGTCCTCTGGGGTTTCTCGATAACCAGCCCTGGGCCTACCCGTATTCAACCAACCCTATCAAGCCCCGTAACAGAGAAGAAAGGCTGGCCACCTACTACCTTACTTATTGCCTTGCAGTCCCAACACAAATCATCCCTGGCATGTGTGGGTTGATCAGCTACCAGGATACCCGGGCATTTCGTCATGTTCCTCAGTCTTAGTGCTGGTCCGTGAGCTGAACCCTCCCCGAGATCAGATACATTACTGGGGGAGGCGTCTGTCATCTCGTTACCGGGTTTCGGAGTCTTCGAGCAATCTTCTAAGGCTATTTATTCCCCGTTGCTGCTAGCTTTCTCAGACAAATTAGGACACAAGGAATCCATCAGCACTACTGTCTGATCCTACTGGATCAGTACTGCTGTTAATTACCTTCAGTGTCACTTCCACATTTAGAGGCACGATGCTCTGAATCCTTACGCTTTAATCAACGAAACACAAGAAGTCTGCGGCCTGTGTTACATTTAATCTCTGTTTCTAAATCTCAAACCATTATTTTCTCCCACTGCTGCTACTGCTGCTACCACAACTGTTAACACCAACTTAGCACTACACTATACTTCAACATGTCAGGGACAGCTTCTCCACGCAGCGGGCGACCGCTGACAACATCATACGTGGATTTGATGAAGCCTGATGAAGATTGGAGAAATCTACCAGATGCAGCTGAGCGGAGGAAAATCCAGAACCGCCTTGCTCAGAGAGCATATCGTGAGTTCCCCTTGCCGTTATATGCCTAGGTACTCAGGACTAACATTGTCAAGGTCGTAACATGAGAGATCGAACCAAGGAGGTAGAGAGGTTGAAGAAGCAATTGCAGCAGCTCCAGCAGTCCATGAGTGCAGACCCCTCGACCACTCCACCACCTGAGCACGAGCTGCCTTCCGGCGGGAGGAGTCCGTCTAGTCTAGGAGATGTACATGCCCAGAATGCTGACATATCAGCAACATCGGCAACAACACCTAACGGATCACGGCGGATGAGCGATTACTTACAGACTTGGCCTCATGCCTCGGGTTCAGAACATTTGAGCGGGCTCGGACTTACCACAGATGGGGAGAACTCGCTTGGATTTGATACAACGTCATATTTTCCTCAGGTCCATGGTTCTAACGACGTCGTGCCTGATCTACCTTCCGCGGGCCGACGAGCCCGTGCTGTTACGGCTAACGTCTCCTCTACATCTGTTCAACAACACCCACATCACTTGCGTAGTCATAGCATACCTCCTATCTACACTTCTGCTTGCCATAGCCCCATGCCGTGGGGACAAGGAGCAGCTACAGACGGTCATGACGGGCTTCGAGTATCTACAAGGTAAGCCAATAAGTTATCTCCAGCAAATTTACCATGCCGTAAACCCATTCGAAGTAGCCTTTCTCCTTATTTTACAAGTTCCTGGGCTAACACTAGTCAATTACTAGCTTCAATGTCTATAACAACTCCGAGGAGATGTCAATGTATCATCCGGAATCTACATACTCTCTAGACGAGGGAGTAGCGCACAGCACCAATGCGTACGCAACTTCACCGGACTCGGATCTAAACAGTCCCGCAGGCTGGTCACCACTAGACCGGAAAGCTGGTGGCGGCGGGCGGCCGGGCAGTTCTTCACTAACATCGGCGTTCCTAACATCCGCCAGCAGTGTCGTAGACGGCATGACAGACTTGCAGCACCAAGGCTCTCCTTTCCCTGAAACCACGGCGCCGCTGCTACACTTCGCCGTTGCCGGAGGTCACATAGATACACTACGACTACTACTCCAGCGCTACGATGTCAATGTGAACGGCCGCGACAACGCAGGCTATACAGCCTTACAGCGGGCAGTCATGGCCGGACGTACCGATATGGCGGCTATGCTACTCGAGCACGGAGCCGTTGTCGACGGCGACGATAGCTGGACAGCAGAGATCACAGGTCACCATGCCAAGATGGAAACCCAATGACCAGACCAATGACCTCATTCATTCATTATTCTCGCCTACCTATCCCAAACCCACGGATGGTCACGCGGAGTGTACGTTGATATGCTTTTCCTTGCTCGGTCTCGAGTTTCTCCGCATAGCCTCGTTGTATTTACCCAGTGTGGGAGTTCTGGTGCCGGGATTTATCATGTCATTATATGTGTGTACGTGTCTCCGGTCTAGCTTGTATTGATGATGGGTGCAGCATGTGGTGCGCAGCGCATGGATTGATTGTACAGCACAAGCTTTGAAGCGTCTCTTGGCCTGCATACACCAAAGTGGGCGATCTTCAATTTTGGTATTATTTCTCTTTAATTCCTGCCGGGGTAGGTTTAAACACCTGCAAGGTCAAACTGGGTCCCCTTGAAGGGATGGGAAGGGGGGTAATAGGATTCTGGAAAGGAGGGGGGCTTAATGGGAATGGCGTCCTCTGGTGGGTGGGTTCATTCTATCTCTATACCCGAGGCATGGTTTCATGGATCATACACGAGCTACACAAAACACACCTTCAACATTGAAGAAACATCCTTCGGACCCGAGAGCCTTATAGAAACAAATCTATTACCTTATTCTACAAATTTAGTACGCATGATAATGTTATCCAGGGGCAGAGAAATGCGATTTGAGTGAAGGTTGTGAGCTACCGATATGGCATCTACCTAGGGTACAGGTACCCCGGCGAACAAAGCCGGGACCCCGACTTAATCTAAATAGAATCTGACGATTTTCTATCGGACCCCCTTTCTGTTCCGCTCTTCGTCTTTCCCCTTTCGCGATAAGGAATTCCGAACTTCTCCAAATCCAGGGGTAAGTCGGTCATTAGGAAGCCGACTGGTTACTTGATTGCGCATTTCGTCGAAGCAATCTCCAGCACTTTGCGCATCGCCCCCGCGATATTGTCAGTAGCAGTGGGAGGATCCACGGAATGCAGAACTGGTTCATCGAACGAGCCAAAGTTCACTACTCTCTCTGTCGCCATATCGGCATATCCTAAATCCTTAGTGTTCCTTCTAACTAAGCCTATGGAGCACGCGGGCTTCCCGGGCCTAAAGGTTGACGACATAATCCCAAATGAGGAATAGTGAAGTTGAAATCGGCATTTTTCAACCAAGGGTCGTCATCGTTATCTACCTAGTTTGATCCTTGATCAATAGGACCCTTAAGGAACAGAGAGCCAGTCTCTAATGATCCAACTTCGAACCCTCGGTTTACGGAGATCACTGAGGGCGGGCAAAAACGCTCCGAATCGTTCGGCGCAATGAATCCTACCGGTTCCTAAATTGCCTACTGCGTGCATATGCGTGCATTTATACGATGAACCAAACATACCCAAACCTTAGGTACCTTACCAATTGAACTGCGGTGGAGACGGATCTCGAATAATCAGGCATTTCAGTCGAATTTAGGATGCGAATCACTACATCGATCTGTGTAGACCAGCAATGAATAACACCCTACCTACTGATCCCTCACGTCTTCATCGCGATCAGCGACCTACCCGTCGACCCCTCATAAGAATTCTGAGGAATTAACGAGCCCGACATGCTGGAGAACCTGGAGCCTTAGGTACCTAGGCTGACTCCAGCCAATGCTGATGAAGGAAAGCTCCACGGATGCAATCCCATGGCGGCCCGGGAAGCGAATCCTTTAAATATCACCCATGGAATTATAATTAGGTCTCTCTCTCCCCCTTGTGCCCTTGTTCCCTTGTTGCTCTCCCCCCTGGACCGTTTCACGCCAAGTAACGTTAATCGATGCCCCCCCGGATCTACGCAGCTGGAAGTATTCTTCATTTGTGGGGTTGATCCCAGAGATAGAGAGGTTTGTTGCCGGTAACCCGAAGCTAGAATTAAAGATTCGTGATGAACCAGGGGTCACAGCAGATTCGTGCTAATAATAATGGTCATTATAAGCTACCCACCTAGATATGGCTGTCCCACTCGCAACACTATCACCAGATGATATCTGTAGTACACCAAACCATAGCTAGCTCCTTGGGCCATGTATCAAGGATGCGATCTAAGACTCTTTCCTTAATCCACCCACTTTGCCAATCAGGTCGCCTCAGCGCCTTGCAATATTCCCAATACTCGGGGTAGAAGCCAGAAAGTTCCCAATCGAGTATCGCGACCACCTTCGAACCCTGGACAAGGATGTTCCTCGGAGCGAAGTCGTTGTGCGTGAGCACGATTTCATGGCCTTTCATGATTTCTTGCCACAGGTTGCAAGTTATGTCTACGTGCACGTAGGGACGGTCCTTCTTCATTGCTCTCACAATACCTGAATTGAAATCTGCTTCCGTTTTGAAGGGCCCATATCCTCCAACTTCATCATCGAAATAGTGGTCATCGCACCATGAACCATCAATAGCACCAATAAATGAGCCCTTGATTTGGCGAAGTTCTGCCATATAACTGCGGAGCTGGTCGATGACAAGTTCCTTCTCGGCGTCGGAATACTTGTCCCAAGCCTCTTCCAGCTCGACGCCCTCTACGAATTCCATGATGATCCGTGTGTGGCCGGATTCCTCGTCTTTGTATGCGTTATACACTTCGGGGACTGGAATGCTCGTGTGCTGGCGGACGAAACGCATTGTTTCGGCTTCGACGAGGCGAGTCCTTGTGCTTGATTTCACTATCGTCTTGGAGTCGAGCTTATAGACCGGGACAAATTGCCCGAATTTTTCTGCTTTTTCGAGCTCTGACTGCGAGACGAGTCGAGCCATATTTGCCATGTGTAGTAGTCGCTTGAGGGTGTAAGATATTGTGATCAGACTTCCGGAGGGGACTAAAATCAGAGATCGTATGCATGAGCAGCCTATGCCTAGGTAGGCAGACGCAAAATGCTAATGCACGTTGGTTCAGAGGCAGCCAGTTTCAGCTCCACAGCCTGCCTAATTTGAGAACCAAGGGCATAATATTTAGGCAGCTAAGCTCGGACGGGTCCGCACATTGCGTGCGTTTCCTCAGCTCTGATCGATGAGCGGGACTCGCGTTTTTTTTTTTTTTTTTGGAGATAGGTACCTGGTAGTAACCATGCAGGAAATCATAGCAGAGCACCACAACAGATGAGATGCTATTCATAACGATCAACAACGAGAGAATCAATAAAGCTATAAGATTCGATGTTCAATATCAAGTCGCAATGTGTGGCTGCCATTTTTCGGTTATGGGCTGCATGCTGGAGCTGGAGCAGCAGCTTTCGAAACAAATTATCGCGCACAGCATGTTCACACCCCGATGAGCCGTTTACAGCCGCGATTCTTCCCCAGCGTCGCATCGCAGCTTTGCTGATTGGAGGCCGGACTAGGCACCGACATGGCATCTCATATTTTTAGATACGAGAGTATTCCGAGGCTCTCGCCAGAGACATATGTATTACAACTTTGTTTTACACACTGTGGGTTTGAATGAGGGCGTTGGCGTCACCAAAGCAGATAAGACGGGAAGGTCAGGGATCCGGAGCTGGAAGGATTGAAGACTGCAAGGTGTAAATTAACCTTATAGCTCGCCACGTGGGTGTCGAGCTAATCAGCTTCCCGTACTGACAGCCAGGGCCCCTGGAAGCCCTTGGCATGTCGTCGCAAGAACTATTGATTAATCGACACATGGGGGTTTCTTTGACATAGGTAGTTATCTCAAGGAGCTCTCTGTGTAACCCCCAAATCGCTTACGAATAGGTACCTATGTTAGGTACATGCAGAAGTTCTAAGGATTTTCTGTAATCTGCAGCGTCCAAGAGAGCTAGTGGTGGCCAATGGCCTCGATTTACGAGACGGGACAGCCCAGGCTACGGGCCGTATTACAGCGCACATAGGCAATTTTTAGTCCGCTATGAAGAAGAATGCGGGGAGATGGTGTCTTCATCAATCCTTATACCAGGTACCTAAGTCTTTTATAATTACGAAAAGCCGCGTGTTCTCCATCGTGGCAAGCAAACCCCAGATTTCTCAGCCTTATAGTAGTAAGTACATGAGAGCCACATGGCAAGAGAGAAAGTAAACTCGTGGAGTCCTCAGATGAGATCAATTGAGTTCGTCATGTCTCCCACATTGACTTCCTTGCTCCATGCCGCGGGCTTGCGTCAGATAGCGGGCGGGGAGTTTTATCCACTACAAACCAAACACAGGCCAACATTGGGACGAATCCTTCGACTCTCTTGTAGCTGCTAAATACTTCCGTATTTGAATCTACAGGTACCTAGAAAACACGCCATAATAGATAGGTATACAGCCCGATGTCCCGCTATAATAAGACACGGTCGAATAATCTTTCCGTCTACGGTATTTGCATCCGGACATTGAGGTAGGTACCTAACTCCCTATTAATCAATGGATACATGTAGTACAGCACCTACATATTTAGGCCGACCATGCCCTCCCGTTTAGGTCCACAACACCTAACACCTGTCATTCGACAATCTTCCCTTATGTTCATCCAAGACCTTGTTAGCGGAGGTTATCCCCAAGGTAAATGATCCTTTAACAAGAGGAAGAAGAAATTTTACCTAATCGAGAATTGGGTTCGCAATATCTTAGGTTATCTGCTATATCTGCCGGTAATGCTCATTTCAGACAAGCGTCCACAGAGGGAGTTCCTTCGCCGCCAAGGCCCTGGTCAGATTTGTTAGCTCTTCCTCCTTATGGCTAGGAGATCTGAGTTCCTTGACGAAGATCTTGGCTGAAGTCGGTAGTTTCAGATTCGTCGCATCACGTCTTAACCAGAAGTCGTTAGTCGACCTGGCTAGGGGCGTTGAAGCTAGATCCGTTATAGGGGTATATCTACGTAATCCATTTCTATATAACGCCTCGTGCATATATGGCTGGAAGAGGATGTTGGCGACTAACCTGCCTGATATCTAGTTTAGTAGTGATGTACATGATATCCTCTATATGGGTGATAAATTAAGGACAGGACGGTGGTAGAATGGACCCAATGCGCTGGATAGAGGTAGCCTGCCCGCACGAGGTCCACCAAAGTTGAAAGTTACCAAGTTAGAAATTAGATTAGCATGTGGCCACATACGACAACATTATAGCTACTTGACTAGAACATACAGACATGGAAACGTCACCCCTTATTTTTTTTAAAAAAAAAGAAAAAGAAAAAGAAAGGAAAGGAAAAGGAAAAGGAAAGGGAAAGGAAAAGGAAAGGGAAAGGAAAGGAAAAGGAAAGAAAAGAAAAGAAAAGAAAAAAGAAAAAAAAAACATGGATCTGACGCGCCCAACAGGTCGGAAATATATCTAGCCCAATTCTCTCTCAAGTCACTTCGTCCACGATGAGAAGCATACGCACTTAACCAATAGTCAGTCTCCTGGACCCAGATCGGGCTCGAGAACCTGTACACTAGATGGTCATTTCCACTTCACGCCATCCTGGTGCTTTATATGATTGTGTGATACGGTGCAACTGCGACGAGCTTCAGTTAGATCGGTGCTCATAAGTAGCCTAGGTAGAAATATAATAGGTATCTCCTATTGGAAAAGACTTGGAAAATGGGGTATCACTTACAATCGGTTGGCGTAATCTTGCGATATGATCGTGATTCATTATCCCATTCCAAAACCCCTTTAGAGTAAAGCATGGGGGACCAACATCCTTCAAGATCCTCAGACAGCTCAATTGAAAGAGCGCCATCTGCAAACAGTGGGTTGTCCTGATCGAGTTCATTCAGTCTTTGGCGTGCTTCTTCAGTCGGCCCTATAGGTTCGTGCCTCTCTCGCACACGCCAGAACAAATTCTTAACAGACGATACCTCAAAGTGTATTCCTCTGTTAAACTCGTAGTTAAGTTCTCCAAGAGGCACAAATACCATCTCTGAATCGTTTGGGTTGAGGTTGAAAATTGCATACTCATCATCCTTACCCTCGTGTTGTATCTGATATCTGCCAACGGCGAGGGGGACTCCGAAGTAGATCGTCAGATAGATCCATCGTAGCAATGATATCCCCCACTCTTCAGGAATCAATTCATTATGCCTCTTATATTCTGAGGGGATTGAATCCTGTCGGAATTCTGCGTCTTCCAACGCATCGATATTGAATAGTTGTTGGTCGTATTCAACTGAGTCTTCCTCTTGCGGATCTCCGGATGAGAGAAACCCGTAAGCAGGATGGATTTGAGGGGGCCAGCTACCACCTTTCTGATGCCAATTCTGTAATTGTTGCATCGTGGATCGAATTTCAGCTGGTGACTCCCATTTACTCTTCCGAGCAAGAATGACGACAAGGGGAACCAAAGATTCATTCCCGGAGGCAAAGAGTTGCTTGACAGTTGCCTTCAGAACTTGTAGACCTGCGCTACGACTCGAGGCTTTATTACCTCGACAGGAGTCAAGGCATGATCGTATTCCTTTCTGGAGAGGCAGGAGGGACTCATGATTCTCAATTTTCCATAGCACTCCCCGTGTAAAGAGCTTGTTATCCACCACGACGCAAGGATTGCCAATGCTTGTAATCTTGCCCGCGAAGGTATGCCGGGGCATTATTTCTAGCCGGTTTTGCGATTGAACCAACCAAGTATTAGGCATTAGCCACGATGGCTCAAGGTTCTGCGGGTCGGCTGGGTTGAAGAACCCAGTGTCTGTCAGGAGACTCAGATCCCCGTTTGTAAATGCCAGTGCAAGAATACATGCAGAGTAGCTGATGTTGGGTTCATTTTCTAGAATGGCATCTATATCTAGATGATATTCGTAACGTGCTAAATTTGCGAGTATACTTAGCCTATCTATTATCTTTAGGTTTCGTTTCTCTTGAAGTAATAGGAATGCCCCGACCATGGACATCGCATGATGGTCGGTTTGAGACACGTCGCTTAGGCTTTGTCTCTGATGCGACCAATCGATATCGCAAAGACGATAGGATTCCTCCTCGTTAGAGAGTCCTAAGAGTGAACGTATGTAATTCCTTATTGATACCGCAGTTGAAAAAATGTTCTGAGATATGTTATTGGTTGTCGCCCTATTCAAATGTCAGTAATATCGATGATCGTGGAGTACACGTGCCTTACCAGCCACCCTTGTCAGAAGAATACCATGAATAGTGCTCTAGATCGACAGCGCTCAACGTGAAAGCCTCTGTCGAGCTTACTGACCTCTCCATTATTGAGTCGGTTGTGAGCGTCGGGAAATTGTACGCATGGAAGGAGAAATCCCATTTGGCGTGACCATCGAGAATCAGTTGTCTTGGTACTGTCTGTTTGGGAAACCAATTCGAGAGCGACGCTGCCATCTGCTTCCAGTGGGAACCGGAGCTGTCTAAATTACTTTCCCATCCAATTAAATAGACCATGTTATCCCTCGTCGCGCTAATTGCTTCTTGGGTTGTCCAGGAACGTCTAAACCACCGGTCATTGGATATACGATCACGTAGGTTGTTCGCATGTGGAAGACTCTGTTCCCCAATAAGGCCCTTTATAGCTTCAATATCGTCAATTGACTGGATGTGGTTTCCGAGGACTGCCAGTGTGAGCGTCGCCTGCCGATAAAGACGCTGCATCGTACCAACCAAAAGCCGCTTATCTTCTGGGTCATCTTGGTGAATACATTCCTGGTCGATCCACACCCGTTGTATTCCCTTGGAATGCGCAAATTGAAGGCTTCTGAGTATAACCTCTGTACTTGCACGTGTGAACCTGACTATTGAACCAGAGCCGTCCTTCTTAGGGACCTTGATCCGAAGTCGACGTGCATCTGTGTTGGATGCCCAACAATACGAGACCGCCACGAAAGGATCGTGGCTATCCTTCCCGTCGCGATAGGGTTCGATCACCTCGAAGTCATGGTCCTCTCCTTTCTCGGCCTGAACGATAAATCGTATTCGCTCTTTCCACATCTCTGGTCGTGATGGGTCCCGAGTACGATATGCATACTGTTGAGCTCGTGCCATGTCCCTCAAAAGTTTATTCTCGCCGATCACATCGAATTGCTGTCCAGAATCATCATGGATGTCTGGTGGGTACTCCCGGATAGGCGATTTCTTTCTTTTTTGCATTGTTTCTTTCAACAATTCCGCAACAGCCGTATGTCCTGCTTGCTGTGCAAACCACCACGCAGGCCTGCCGGAAGTACCCTGGAAATCCAGACTGTCGTCAGAGATACCAAGTAAAAGCTTGACCATGTTCATGTGTCCTAGCCCCGCAGCGTTATGGATTGCTGGGTTTCCATCTTCGTCTCTTCGGTTTAGATCGGCACCACAACAATAAAGGATCTGTACCAAGTCCTCCCGCCCGGCCGCCACCGCTTTTATAAGAGGACTGTATGATGCGTGAGGGTTGCCGTCAGAATTCGCACCCTCAGCTAAAAATAGCCGAACCATCTCGTCATGGCCCTTAGATACCGCCAAGGACAAGGGCGTCGAGAAATCTAAGATATCAAAGGTGTTAACATCGGCGTTTGCTTTGAGTAACTCAGTAGCCGCTGGAATGTCCCCTTCCTCAGCAGCTAGATGTAGAGGGGTGAGATGGTGTTTACGCTCGAGACCATCGGAAGGTCCGCGAACAATGTTAGGGTCTGCCCTATGCTCTAATAGCAATCTTAAAATCTTAGGGCAGGACTGCAGGACAGCTAAATGCAGTGGCCCATAACCATGTCTGTTATAGATGTTGGGGTCGGCACCCATTTCGAGGAGGAACCGGGCTATATCAAGATTGTCATCTTGAACCGCAAGGTGAAGTCCGGTGCTTCCATCAGGCAGACGTTGGTTTAATTTAGATATGCCGCTTCCTTCCGCGATGGAGATGTTGACTAGGAGTTTATACCACGTCAACGAATCAAGGGCTGGCGCCCACAACAGATTCACTGGCTCATGCCGAGGTTCATTTTTCAGAGGTTCTTGACCCCGATCCATGATGCGTGTTCTTTGTCGTGATTCAGGACTGCTAGATACCTTACCTACCACATGTGAGAGAGAGATAGTTATGCCTATGTGTGGTATTTCTCGAGTGCGCTGTGCGGCTCAGTTCAGCCGCATTGATGACGTACACAGCTTTACTTCGGCCAAATATATGCATGTATTTTATTACCATGAGAGGCTGGCAGTACTTTGCGAGCGAACCATCAGTCAGATATCCAACCTGACGGGGGTTTAAAAAGACATTCAGCAGCACAATGGACGCCACAACAATACTTTCAAACCTTCGGATGGCCTATGCCAGGCCTGTAGCAACCTGACAGGGTAGTTATTTCAAATCCCGATACCACAGTAATTTGCCATCAGGTGAGGCTCAACTCTTGGGGCCTTTCTCATACTTCTTCTATTGGATATCAGAACATTTAGAATGATGATCAAATCTCGGAGTTACTATTCCGCCCCCACTTTGTGCTACGAATACATTACTTTAAGAATGCAACCATGCGAAATTTAGTCCTCATTACGGTGGGCCATTCCACGGAAACCGCCAACCCGCCAAAACCCTGAAAATTGATGACATAAGCCAATCGCATCCGGAGACCCCTTTTACTTCGAACCATGATAACTCTATAATTAGGGACTGTATGGAAGTGCAACTTGAATTATTATGTGTATAATTGAAAACCCTATTTATGAGTATAATATTATAAGATTAAATCTAGTATCCGTGGAGGAATAATTGGTTGAATCAAAGGTAATATTTTTGGTGTTTTGCACTAAGCTACGGTGGCTATAGTAAGCTACAGTGGCTACAGTGGCTACAGTGGGCTACAATGGGCTACAGTGGCTTCAGGGGGCTTTAGGGGCTTTAAGGCTACTAAAGCACTGGAGCTATTAGAGCCCTTGGAGCTTAGTAGGTATTAAGCTCAATTAATCTTTTTGTACAATAATATCTCTTATGCAAGCTTATTATGTAGTAAAAAGATATAACATCTCTGATATATGCATAAACCTTTGATTATGTCATCAATTTTCAGAGTTTTGGCGGGTTGGCGGTTTAGTGCCAAATGGCCAGCCGTCCTCATTGCTGAAATGAGTGGTCAAGGGACTGCTTCTAGGTACAGTACAAGGCACCTTGGCAGGAATGTGTATATAAGAGAGACTTCTCCCATAGCTTAATGGGTAACATACAAGCCAATATAATAAGATCAACACCTCATATACCGTATCTTTCAGCACTCATGTCCATTATTTTTCTTTCATCTTGTCCTTCTGAGACTTGCCTTCGTGATGGATCCGTTCCCTATAAGTTTAGCTCAGTTCTCTCAATTTTCCCAGAACAATGCACCACTTCTAAATTGGATGAAAAACACAAATACTAGATTTCCCTTGAAAAAAGACCGGGTAACCATTCTAGAAGAACACCTGAACGGAACCGACGCTATCCCCGCCAAGGAACAGGTGCTCTACGGCGACGAGAGCTGTGGAATTACTGATGATTGGCAAGACGAACCTCGCCGTGAACGTGAGCTTAAGACATATAGTGACGCAGGGTACCTGGTACGTAAAACATCCAAGAACGGCAATGGACCATGGAAAATACACTCCATAGTTGTCCAAAGCCATCGTATCATGGAAATACTTCGGTGCTCTTTAGATGGTTACCCTGGAGTCTCACCGGCCCTTGATACAATGACGTTGTTCAGTCCCTTTGAGTCAATGTTTCATCGTTGGGACGAGTTCTGCAGGGCAATCGAGTCAGCTGACGAGAAAGTGAAACGACACATTGATGGTTTCTTCAGAATTTTTGAGAAGGAATTGAAACCACACTTCAAAATCTTGCAAGATGCAAATAAGCACGGAGTCATCGAGCACGACCATCTGTGGACAATATTTGGACCCAACGAGCTTATCTGGTGGGATATTAAACAGAACCATTCCATTGGAAGGGTGTTATATACCAAGAAAGTTTCGAAGGGCTCGTTCGAGATACACTGCAAACAGATAGTCTGGGACGGTTTTACGTTGCAAGATGAGGAGTGTGTACTGTGCATTTGTCCGTTCACTGGAAGCCGTCCGGTCGCAGAAATGTATGTGGTTCCACTATCAAGAAAGCCCGACGGAACAACCATCAAAGAAGTAGTCTTGCAACGCGGGAAAAAGTTCCTTGCCCTTGCTGGGTGTCACTATCGGATCGTATAAAGTGACGGTGCAACTGGATAAACTGACGGTATATCCACACGTACTAAACCTAACATAGATTAGTAGTAAGGGTACCTAATTTAAGGTACGGCTATAGTAGAAATTTTTGTACCTTTTCTACCCATTGATGCTAAGGTCATCTTCCTGCCGTTGCTCCTTTTTCTTCGACGATAACGATTATAGCTACCTTCTTAACGAGCTCGATAAGGAGCTCGATAGCCTTGTCCCCGAGCCACCTAGAGAGCTATTCGACGAGTCCTCGAATAAGCCTTTTGCAGCCCTGGGAAATAAGGTATGGGATAACCTCGATAAGGCTCAAAACGACCTTATAAGTTGGGAATAGCTTCACTTAGATCTGACATAGACACGTAGAAAAGGTACAAAAATTTCTACAAGAGCCGTACCTTAAATTAGGTATCCCCACTACTAATCCGTGTTAGGTTTAGTTCGTGTGGATATACCGTCAGTTTATCCAGTTGCACCGTCACTTTATACGATCCGGTCACTATAGAGAATATTTGGGCTTAGGTTTGGTCAAAAGACAGCATAAGGAAGATTACGATGAAGAAGCTCAAGACCGACCACAATGGGACGGGGTGAGAATTCATTAACTCGGGCTCTACATCAAATATTGTTGCTTACCTTTACCAGATTTCTGGACGTATTGTCCTAGACGCTGCTATGTGGGATGGGAAGGTTAGGAATCGCCAAGAATCCCAAGCGATAGACCCGGCATCCAAGGATGATTCCGAATGTCTCATATACAGCCCCTTGGTTAAAGGATATTCCTTGACAAAGAAGAAGTGGTGTAAGTTGCTAGTGCTCTGCTTACCTATATGAATTGGCTAATGAAACTTCAGACAAATTGTTTGTCAGCAATATATCCGACATCACTTGGGATAATTCATTCGACCGTTTGGTTCTTGGATCGGATGAGAAGGAACTCCTCCTCGGATTCGCCGAAACAAAGTTGCATCGGTCGACTGAGTTTGACGATTTTGTCTCTGGAAAAGGTTTGCTAATCGCCTCATTGCTCAAGGATCTGTTATGCTTAGGCTGATACGATGAAGGCAATGGTGTTATAATACTTCTTGCCGGACCTCCCGGTGTGGGGAAGACTTTAACCGCCGAATCGAGTGGGTTTAACTCTGGTTACATACTGAGGTCTCGATACTGATATAAATAGTTGCGGACCAAATGCGCGTTCCACTCTACCCACTCAGCGCTGGCGAATTGGGGACATCCCCAGAGAAAGTAGAAAACAGGTTATACCAGGCGCTCACTCTTTGCCAAGAGTGGGATGCTGTGCTGCTTCTTGATGAAGCAGACGTATTCCTAGAAACGAGAAGCACCTCAAATTTACAGAGGAATGAGTTAGCATCCAGTAAGCATTATGCTATGTTCCTTATAGTAACATAGGATTGGCACTCTAACTATATCTAGTATTCCTAAGGTTGCTCGAATACTTCAAAGGTTTGATGTTCTTAACGACAAACAGGAGAGATAGCATCGACCCCGCGTTCCAGTCAAGGATAGACTTGACGATTGGTTACGACGATCTTGCAGAAGATTCCCGATTTGGCATATGGAAGAACTTCATCGGGGAAAACGCAAATTTTCAGGGTGCCGGTGAGAGCAAATTGCGTGATCTTGCTTCTCATGAGATGAATGGGAGACAGATCAAAAATGTGGTAAAGCTGGCCGGAATGTTAGCTACTCGGAGGAAGCAGTCACTTGATTCAACCCATTTGAACGCCATTCTCAAAATGTACGAGCAGAACTAGACACTCAGAGTAACAACGGGTAATGAATGATATAGCTATCTGCGTACTTCTATTCCGCTTGATGCAGCTTTCAGGCTATCCACAGGTTTAATACCTGAATTCCCCCTTGAGTTGTTTAAATTGCGTTTGCACTGATCATACAAGACCTTTGCATCCCTCTGAGGTTCATTAACTACTTCCTTTCTCCATTCCTGCCACAATTCTGTCCGGGGCAATAAATCGACCTCGTCAACCCACGAACCATTTCCGAACCTTCGAATAAGATTTGCATAAACATGCGTACGAGTCGCAATATTCTCGTCATGTACAACAAGTCTCAACTTTCGAAAAAACCTCGCGGTATTCAGTTTTTGCCCGACGAGCACATTCAGTTGGCCTAGGACATTTAAAGCCACAAAAGCTAGTTGGTCCCAGGTCGTACCGTTAGGAATCACAGCGAAAATGAACACAAGGACGCAGAATGTGCCAACACGGGTGGCTTTTGCAATTGCAGTGGCGATTCTGCCCTTACGCATGCGTAATCCTTGGCCTGTCATCTTTGCAATGTCCCCACGGCTCCCTTCAAGCACAAAACAAGAATTTCGACGGCCGAGAATGTAGACCGCATCTATGTCATCTATGTCGCTGGTACCCAAATCAGCTGGCTGGGCGTATATTCTCTCCGCAATTTTCAGAATAATGGAGTAAATTGAAAAAATCAAACAGCCTGAGAGGCCAATCCAAGTTGTTCCTTCGTACAGACGAAGGAATATGATTATGCCCGCAGTGCTAGTCCAGCTTAACAACGTCAGGCACGCCGTGGCGAAATCAAGAGAGGTGCTCTTTTTGGCACCCTGGCTTTCGCTGTCGTGAGGTATTGAAAAAACGGTGTAATTTCCATCGTTAAGAAATTCCTTAGATTCGAGGCAGTAATTTAATTTCATATTCCTCAACATCGCCGTCTTACTGCCATAGGGACTTGTATATTGTATGCCAGTCGCATTGAAGATGCTGTTTGGGTTTTTGAGGTAAGACTGTAGACCTGCAACGGGGGCTGAACAAAAGCACTCGAGTAGCGAGCGGCGCATATGACGAAACTTGACTTCCTCGTGCTCCCCTAACAAGACAAGGAAGGAAGACACATCGAAAGACCATGCTAAGCCTTCATTTGTGGTATCTTGGGAGGACATTTTATACGGACAAACAGACTGTTGACGATAATTGTACAGATATGGCTTTTTAGCAGAGTTATTTAACAGCGGATGCTTGAAACATTCGATAAAAAGTTGCTGACGCAGCCATAAGACTTCTGACGGCTTTCAACCTTGGAGCCTACCTAGGGACCTATAGGTAGTCAGTCTTATTTACTCGTCTACTCAGCCAATCACAACGCCAAGTCGGCCAGTAAGTGGTGTGGCTGCCTCGTAAAAATCGAGCAGAAAGACAATAGCCAAAGTTGAGCTTACAACAAAGGAAGACAATGCTGGGGTCTGGCTCAAAACACAAACTCACCTGCAGGTAAATACCAAGAAGGCGCGAAGGCTCGAAGATGCCTTTGTGGCTTTATAATGGCCTTCTCATGACGTCAAGTAGCTCTAAGAGTCCAGAGACCTTTGTTCATCTAAGGAGCGAGCTTCGCAGCCTTATAAATAGCCGCCGGTCAGCGAGGGGAATATCCCTCGCTCATGACCATCTAGACCTTCCTAAGCTTTCTTAGGCCCCCCCCTTAAACGTAATAACCATATTCAGAGTTTGCATCGTATTATAGGTAGACAGGAAGGAAAACTCCATTGCATCAAAATGCCTGATTCTACGAGCCAGAGCCAGGGTCAGCAGCCTTCCGCTTCAACCAAACGGGTCCCCAAGAGCGAAAGTTACGCGCTGCCCAATGGCAAAGAGCGCTCCACATATCCTCATGCTATGACGAACCCAAGCGGGTATCAAGATAGGCCGTTTCTATACACTGGTGGAGGTTCGAGCAACATGAACAGCAACATGAACAAGTCAAAGTAAGAGCAAGGAGCCTTGGGGTCGAATCGAGGAAAAGTAGATTCGGTGTTCTAGGATACTTAATATAAGAAGGTTATATAAACACATTGAACCTTAAAGTATATCATTGGAATATAGCTGTACCTCTGTGGTTGTAGACCCTAATGCATTAAAGTTAACCCGGAGGATTCAATCCAATCCCGATAAATCATGAAAGAGATATGCGAAGTTCATTTGCTGTTGTTCAAAATATTTGACCTGAGGCTGGACCCTATCTTTAACAATAAGCAAAGAAAATGGGTTAAATCATCTCCTTCCATACGTTTCGCTGGTGCTACAGTGATTCATGTAATACAATATCTATCCTAGTGTTTGCTATAACCATTCGATAAATAGATAGATGGTTCTCTTGGGCAACCATGACATTGGTTTTTGTATCAAGGACTTGGTAAGACGAGTACATACTCGGAGGTTTTCTCGAGGTCTAGCCTTCCACAAACCCTTGACTCACGAAGGCTCCATTACACACCAAGTAGGATAATGCTCAGGCTCGGAGACTCGCACCATGTGTGTATATAACAAAGAAGTGTTTTCTAAAGTATTACATACTTCGCTTGTGTTGCTCACCTCCATAGATTGACAATTGGATATCACTATACGTTCACCTTGTATCACATTCACGAAATTACACTATCATTGTGGCTGGGAACAAGCATGGTGTTATGCTAACAGCAGGCCTTACATGGATTATATATTAAACCGACATTTCCATAAACTTTGCTCATCTCCAGGATTCAGTGTAGATCACTTGCCTTCTCAATTTACTAAATACGAATAGAGCTGTACACGACTAATCACAATGCCGAGCACAACTTCAACCTTAAGGGACATTGAAGAGGCCCAAAAGGATCTCTCGCTCATGGATCCGGGCCAGAAAATGAACCACATCAAAGTAATCGAGGAAGCCCTTGTAAGCTTCAAGAAGACGGCTGCGGGCACATGGGACGAAAAGGAATGCATGATCGTCGAGGATCAAATCGCTAAGCTAGAGGAGCTTCTAGATGCAGCCAAGCGTAGTCCTAAGGGTTGGGACTTGTACCTAGCTGGTGTATTGGTCTATTCGCCCCCCATGGGTTGGCAACTTAAAGACAAGAAGAAATAGTGGCAGGTGCTAAAACATTGCATCTGGACTGGAATATGTTAGCCCCAAACCACATGAACATCAATACCTAAAGATAGATGGAAATAACTTGTTCAACTGCATTAAGCACGTATAAAAAATACCCCAAGAAATCAGTTGAAAACCAAACAGAGCGCACATTCCTATCATGCAACTGTGATATAATGAATGTTACTATATTGTGCTAAAAATGAATGAATTATACGAGAACTAAAAGCTCCCTTGCTTGATATAGATGTTGAAACAGGAGTAAGCCATCGTTCCACTGGGCTATGGGATAACCCTACCTAACGTAGCAGCGATATATCCCAGTCTTTCCACACAGCACACTCAATATATCCTTGTAGAAGTAATCAAATACTGTCAATGACTTGCTGTAGCCGTAATCTTGTCGTTCCCAAGTTTTTTATTCGTGGGAGTGTAGTCGTATGGAGGAGGGCTATCATCCACAGAAGGGCGGGCATTCGCGAAAGCAAAGCCGTCAATAAGAACATGGTCATCTGAAACATCGTAACTCTTAGTAAGAGCATAGCTATGCGCGGGATGGTTGCCGTATCGCAAAATTTCCGATGTGTTGGTAGGGAGTATGCTGCCCCCTCTCCACCAGGACATTATCTCATCTGAATCCCGTAATCTATAGTTCCATAATCTGTAGATGCCGCAGGATACTAGGCGTGCCCGTACTGTGAGATATGCGTAGAGAATGAGAGTATAATGAACAAGAATAGTGAACGAATAAGAACGGCTAGTATCATAAATTTGATGATTGTGGCGTATATGGCGATTATGACCTTTATGGCCTCTATGACTGATGGTCCCGCACTGAGAAGGGTCTCCAAGTAAACTACTGCTTTAAAACAGTATAGCTGGTGCTTCAGTTCCGGATCTGTTGGATGTGATGATGCTCTGATGGGTAGAAATGGGCGTTGAAGCTGATGCTACAGACCTGTTATTGTCGAAGGTAATACTCGAAATGCAGAGTCTGGCTCAGTTGCTTCTCCCGTTTGACTATTAGCTTGCCCACCACAATAAAGAATTCAACTCGCCCGCCGCTTAGGCTGGAAACCTGCGATAAATTAACAACCTCAGATGCCAACTTGGTTAAATCAGGGTACGGCTTATGGAAGCAGCAAGGCGCATGTGTTACGGCATGTCCTAATTCCAACACTAGGGGTACTATCTAGTACCAGAGAAAAGAGGCAAGTCGTAGTCGATATCGTCAAATTGCCAAATCATTTATGGACCCACATTATTTACAGTGATTATAGGGCTCTTAGCGCCGAGATCTGTTCCGTGGCTGTAAGGGTTATAGCACATAATCCCTTGTAATTTTACTGCCCTAAATATAGCTATGACTACAGCAGTCTGGAGCGCTATACGCCCTATGACTACAGCGTACTACCTAAGTTGGGTCCATAAAATGATATCCATCTATGCAGTAACCCTAAATATACAGGTAAAATACCCTAAATGTACAAGTTATCCATAATACACATAAGATAGTATTAGGAATATACTCCCACCTAATTTATATAAGAGCTTATCTAACCTATTATTATTTTAATATAGCTATTACCTATTAATTATAACATACCTTAATTACTATATTTATAATATTATATTACCTTTTTTTTTAAAGCTATTTTAACGCTAATATTAATAATATAAACTTAAAATAATAATAGCTTAACTTATAATTTTTTTATAATTATATTATTAATTAAAAATATATTTATTATTTAATAATATATTAAAATTAACCTTATAAATTATATATTACTTTAATTAAATTATACATTATTTTTTATTAAAATATTTATTTTTTAAACTATTTATTAAAAAGATAAGTTATATTAATATAACTTTAATTAATGGTTTAAAATATATGAAAAAATTTATAATATATACTTAAAATTTACTTATAAATAAAGCTTTAATTTTATTATTAAAAAAAGCTTTAAAGCTAAAGGCTTAAAAAATATATATAACCTTAATAAATCTTTTATTTATTATTAATATATTTGTAATTAAAAGTAAAAAGTTTTTAAAAATAATTATAATAATTATTAATAAGGATTATATAAATATAAGTACTTTTATAAAAAAGCTATTTTATATAAAAAAAGAAAGAATAAATGGTATATTATAATTAAAAAAATAAGTTATAATTATAAATTAAAACTTAATTAAATTAATGCCTTTTTTAAACGTTAATAATAAAAGGAAATTAATTTTAATATAATTATATTAAAGCTTTTTTAAATGGATTTAATTATAAGTTATTAAATAATTTAATTTTTATTAAGTTAAAATTTTAAATTTAATATAATTAATCTTAATATTTAATAAAGTTTAAATCCTAATATTAATAATCTTTTTAATTCCTTAAAAAGTTATAAATTATATATAATTATAAAATATTAGAAAATTATAATTACCTTAGTAAATATATAAAATATTAAAGATAAATTAAAAGCTTATATTTAAAAAAGGCTTTTTAATATATAACTATTAATATAAAAACTTAAAAAATATAAGAAATAATATGGGATTAATTATTAAGTTAATATTAACTTAGTAATGAAAAGGGTTATTAAGGTATTTTAAACCTTTAAATAATATATTAAAATATAAAAAAAACCTTAAAGTTTTATTATTTAATAATATATATAAGGTATAATATTATAATATATTTTTTATATATATTTCTTATATTAATTTAATATTTTTAAGTTAATTAAGTTAATATATTATTATTTAATATTATAAGAATAATATTTTTATATATAAATTTTTATGTTACCTTTAATTTATTATTTAATAAGTTAAAAAATAACTTTTTATAATACTTAAGTTATTTAAAATAATTATAAATTAATTATAAAATATTATTATTATTAATTATTTTAAGTAATTTTTATAAAAAATTTAAAAAAGTTATAAATAAAATATTTAATAAAATATTATAACAATTATATATATAATATATATTTAAAAATGTAATTTATTATATAAAGCTTAAATAAATATAACCACTTAAAGTTATAAACAAAAAGTTATTTAATGTTAATAAATAATAATTTATTAATAATAATAATACTTTTTTAATTAACGATTAACCCAATTTTAATCTTTTATTATTTAATAAATAAAAGGATAATAATAAAAATAATAAAGAAAAGGATTTTAACAAAATATTTACTAAAAAATAAATTATTTAAATTATAAATAAAGTGGTTAAAAATATTAAATTAATATTTTTAAAGCTATAGTTATTAATATTTAATATTAGTAATTAATTAAATTCCTATAATAACTTTATAAAAGCGTAAAAAGCTATAATATATACTAATATAAAAATTTTTTTTTAAACAATATAAAATTTATTAAAAAATGGTTTAAAAGATAAATATATAAGTTATTATAACCTTTTTTAATATGAAATTTTTACAATAATAAGTTTAATATTTTAATTAAAAAAGATATTATTTAAATTTAATTAATTATATTATAAAGATATTTAAATAAGGTTTAATATTAACTAGTATTAAACCTTATTTAAATATTACTAATTAATATTAATTTAATTTTTTTAAACCTTATATACGTTATTTTTATTTAATTATTACCTTATTTTTTTTAATAATTATTTTAAACCTTTTTACTAACATTTCCTTTTATTATAACATTAATAAATTATTTATTAATTTATTACCTTTTATAATACATTTAATATTATTAATATATCATTTCTTAGGTTTAAAATTATAAGATTATAATTATAAATTAAATTAAAAGCTTTTATTAACATTTTAAGCAATATATTTAAAAAAAAAACTATACTTTAAATATATTATATTATTAAATATATTAAATATATATTAACTAAAAAGCCATATATAATATTATAATATAAAAGATTAAATTTATAACTTTTTTAAAATATTATAAAATTAATCTTTTTAAAAATATATTATATAAAATCTTATTAATCTTATTATAATAAATATAACGTTAATATAAACTAATTTATAAAAATTATAATATTTAAAGGTTTAATAATAAGTTTTAATTATTTTATAAAAATCTTTTTACTTATTAATAAATATTACCTTATAAATATATTTTCTTTAAACTTTTATAAGCTAATTTAAATAAGATTAAACCTATTAAAGTATAAGCTTTAAAAATAAATAATATAAGTTATCATTAGTAATTATATACTAATAAAATTACTATTTTAATTAAAAAAAATTATTAAATAAAAAATATTAAATTTAATAACTTTTTTAAGGTAATAATAATATATAACTTATCCTAATAACTTATTACTAAAAGCCTTATAATATAACTATTTAAAACTTAATATTTTAAACCTTAAAATATATAAAATAATTTATATTAAACATATAACTTTTAATTAACCTTTTAAAAATATAAATTATAATTAACATTAAATATTTTTTTATAATAAATCTTTTAAACTTATTTAATATAAATAAACCAATTATAAAACTAAAGCTTAATTATAAAAAAAGTTAATAAATACTTTAAAGTAAAATAATAAAAAATATAAAGCTTAAGTTATATAATTATAATAATAACTAATTTTACTCAAATTATTATAAAAAAAGAAGGAAAATCTTTAACTTAAGCAACCCAACTTAAATAAAAAGGCATTAACATTTTAATCGTATCAAATAACATTAAAAATAAGAGCATTATATACTCACATCATTACTTAAATACCTATATAAAGTATTACCTAAAAGGTAATAATAAAAGATATACACATCTCCCCTAAGATATATATAAATTAATAATATACTTTAAAAGATAATAATAATAAAAATAAAAATAAAAATAAAAGGAAGTAATAATATAATTAAGATAAAATTAATATAATTAAAGCATTATTTAATAAATTAATAAGAATAATAAAAGAAGAAAATAAAAATAAAATAAAAGAAATATAAAAAGAAATTTTAAAAATGGCTTATAAGCTTATAAGTAATAATATAATAAGAAAGTAATAATATATTAAATTAAGAAATTTAAAAGAGGTAAAAAAACTAATTATAATAATAAAAATTAATTTAATTTAAGTAGTAATAAATAAGTAAGTAAATATATTATCAATAATTTAAGGGTAAATTAATATTATTTTAATTATATAGATTTAAGTAAATATAGCTATTAGGAACCTTAACTAATAAATCTTAATAGTAGTTGTTCCTATAAGAAGATTTAAGGAATTAATAATTAAAAAAACTTAATTAAATGAAAAACTAGTTAAAAGAAATATTAAAGAAATAATAATAATAGTAAATAGGTTAATTAGGAATAAGGAAGCTATAGTTACGAAAAGGTTATAGAATAAGGATATAATATTTATATTTAAACCTAATATTATTATATATAAGGAAAAATAAGAATAGATATAATAAGCTTTTAAAATATAAGTAATAAGTGTAAGATGGTTATTTATAATAGTGGTTAAAAGTTTTAAAGTGGATAAGTTATAAAATATGTATGTAATATTTATAAAACTTTTTAAAAAAATTAAAATATATAATATAATTGTAATAAAAGAAATTAAGTTAATATATTATAGAAATCTTAAAATAAAATATGTTATCCTTATTTTATAAATTAGTAATTTATTTATAATCTAGTAATTATATGTTAATAGGTTAATTTAGAAAGTAAAAATCTTTTAATATAAGTCTTTCTTTAAGGAAATTAAAACTAAATAATATTTTAAATGTTATAAATTTAAGTATATAATTAAATATTATAAAGAATAAGCTAGGTATAATAAATATTTAGGATTAGCTTATAAAAGAAGTGATTATAGTTATTAAGGAGTATTTTAGTATTATAATTGTAATAGGAAGTATATAATATAAAAAGTTAAGTATAAAATAGTTTAAAAAGTTAAAAGGAAAGTTAAAAAAGCTTATATATATAAATTTTATTAATTTAAAAAAAGAGATATAATTAATATAATATTTATTATAAAGTAATTTATATTTTAGGGATTATAATCCTTAAGGATGAGATGGGAGTGTATTATATTTAATTTAAAGGTGGATAATTTTAATAAAGTATAATTAAATATTTTATAAAAAGAAAAGTTATATAGGTTAAAAAATAAGGCTTAAATAATAAATAAATTATTTTTAATATATATGTTTTTTAAAAACTTATTAATTATTATTATAAGTTAAAAAATGGGCTTAAAATTAATTATAAAAAAATTATAGAATATAAGAAACTTTTATAACTTTAGAAGTATATAATAAATAAAATTAGAATAGTATATTGG
The DNA here is from genome assembly GCA_002120305.1 of Hypoxylon sp. CO27-5. NCBI lineage: Eukaryota > Fungi > Ascomycota > Sordariomycetes > Xylariales > Hypoxylaceae > Hypoxylon > Hypoxylon sp. CO27-5. The sequence continues at coordinate 81,903 of KZ112461.1, forward strand.
AATATAATAAGTATAAAGGTAATTATATTATAAATATTAAAAAGTTAATATAATGGTGAATTAATAGTGGTTTAAAAATCTTACTTTATTAATAATATATTTTATTATTTTTAAATAGGAAATTATTATATAATATAAGAAAGAATAAGAAAAATGGTTTTATATATGAATAAAAAGATTAATAAAAATAGTTAATAGGATAAGATAGGATATAATTAAGTAATGGTTAGCTTATAAATTATTAAAGGAAAGTTTATAATTTAATTAATATATATTAAGTTATAAAATATTATAAGATAAAGCTTAATTTTTATATTATTAAATAAAAGAAATATAAGATAAAATATAATGATAAATGATTTTAATATATATTATTTATTATGGGATAATAAAGAATAAATAATTGGAAATTTAAAGAAGCTATTTATATTTGTGTTATATTAGTAGCTTATTCTTATAATGTTTAAAGGTATTATTATTAGAAAATAGTAAAATTAAAGAAACTTTATATTTAATTTAATATGAGTGGATAAAAAGGTATATAATATATAATTTAAAATATTAAGTTAGGGAGGATTTAATTATATAGTTTAAAAGATTATTATATATCTTAAAAGTAAATTAATAATTAAATATAAAGATTTTAATAGTAAAGTTTAAAAGGAATTAAATAAAAATATAATAGTTATAAAAAGTAGGAAGTTGGTTATTTTAAAAGGCTTTAATATATTAGTTAAGATGGATAAATATGTGTAATATTTAGTGATAGAATTTTAGAAAATAGTAATAATAGTAACCTTAAAATAGAAAATATTTTATATAAGGGTGATATAATGGTAAAATATAAAGGTAAAAGTAGTTAAAAAGTAAATAATTAGGCTAAGGTGGAAATGGATAATTTAATATATAAATAAGTTATAAGATTAATTAAAATAAAATAATAAGGTTTTTAAGGGAATTATTTCTAAAATAAAAAGGAATTATTTTAAAAAGATTTTAATAAAAGTCTTAAATAATAATAAGAAATTATAGGCCTTAAAAAGGTAGGTAAGGCTAAAAAATTGGTAGTTGTAATAAAATAATTAATTATTTATATTAAGGAAAAGCCTTTAAGAAAAGCCATAAACATAAGATTATTAAGATAAGTGTGTATTACTATTAAAACACTTTTTTTTTTATCCCTAAGCTAACTTATTAAATATTTTGGTTAAAAAATTAAAAAAATATTTATAAAGTAAAGCTTTTAATATATTAAAAGTGGTAAAATGGGAGTAAATAAAAGGGATAGCTAAGAATATTAAAGCTTAAAAAGCCTTTAATAAAAATAAATTATTAATAAAATTTATTAAAGTTTATAAAAAGTTAGTATATTATACCTTAGCTATTATTACCATATAAAACTTTATATTTGGTTATTATTTAAAAGCCTTTTAAAGAGCTTTAATAATAGTATTATTTAAATCTAAGAAATTAATAAAAGAAAAAATCCTTTTAAGGGTATATAAGCTAATTATCCTTTTAAATATTATAGGAAAGTTAATTAAAAAAACTATAACTATATAAATAATTTTTATAATAAAGGTAAAGCATTTATTACCTAAGGGTTAAATAAGGAATAAAATATATAAATTAATAAAAATAGTAATTTAAATAGTAATAAAAGGAATATATTTTGTATGGAAATATAATATTATAACTTTACTCCTTTAATTAGATATTTTTAAAGCATTTAATAATATTATCCCATATAAAATATACCATATATTAAAGTAAAAGGGGTTTTTATAATAGGTTATAAATTAGGTTAAAAGTTTTATAATAAAAAAGGAAGTATAGTTAAGCTTTAATAATAAAATAATAAAAAACTATTAAATTATTAGTAAAATATTATAAGGTTTTTCACTTTTGCTAATATTATTTATCCTTTATATTATCATATTATATAAAAAGCTAAAGTAGGAGGATATTTTAATGGTAGGTTTTATAAATAATATTAACCTTTTAATAGTTTTAAAAAGTATTAAAAAGAATTATAAAAAATTAAAAGAAGTTTATAAAATTTATAAAGATTAAATAACCTATTATAAGATAATCTTCATATTATATAAAAATAAACTAATATATTTTATAAGAGTTTATTTTCCTAAGAAATAAAAGATAATAATTAAAGATATTATTATAAAATCCTTAAAAAATGCTTACTTTTTAAGGGTATGGCTTAATAAGAAATTATAATGGTAAAGATATTTTAAAACTATTAAGATTAAAATGAAAAGATAATAATATATCTTTTTAAAGCTAATAACTAGTATATAAGATTATAATACTTTATAAGCTAAAGAAATTTATACCAAAGTTATATAAAGTGTTATAGCTTATAAAATAATAACCTAACATATAATTAATAAAATAGGTAAAGTTAAAGAAATTATAAATAAATTATATATTATATAAATAATATATTTATAAAAAGTAAACAACATATATAAGGCCATACTTATAGTATAATTTAAGAATAAGATAAAGTACTCATTTATTAACTTATACCTAAATATATAAGTAGTTAAGTTTAAGCTTAAAGCCTAGCTTAATAGCTTTAATAGGATAATAAAAAGAATAGGGGAAAAGATAGTTATATGGTTAAAAAGGCCTAGTTATAATAGGAAAAATTATTATAAGTAAGCTAAGAGTGAATTATTAATAATTTATTTTAATTATAATAATAAGATAAAAAGCTTTTAATTAGTAGAATAATTAATTAATAATAGTTATTTAAAAAATATATTAATAAAGGAATAAAAGAAAATATATATAAGAATGGGAAATTATTAAACCATACTTATATTAATAATTATCTTAAAAAAAATAAAAATTAAAGAATAATATTATAAGTTATATAAGTATAAAATAATAACTTTAATATAAATATATATAAAAAAGATAAGGCTTAAAATATTCTTATTTAATAAGGGAAGTGTTTAATATTATTATATCTAAGTGTAAATATAAAAGAAAAGAAATAGTATATTATATAATTATAAAATATTAGCGGTATGTTTACATAAGGTAAATGCTTTATTAATGATTGAAACTTAAAGTATTAATCATATGAAAAGATTATAAAAAGGCTTTAATAAATTTAAATAAAGTAAAGGTTATTACTAGGTGGTTTTTAAAAAAGAAATTATTATTAATATATAAGGTGGTACTTTTATTAGTGGTAATAAAAGTAATATAAAAGATTAAACAAGGAAATAATAAAATATTATTATATTATTAATGATAAATAAAATTAAATAAATTTATAGCTATAATAGCTAAATTATAATAGAATAAAAGCTTAAGTATAAGTAATATTAATAGTAATAATGATATTAACGATAATAATAATAGTAATAATAATAGTAATTATAGCCTTAACCTTTAATTTTAACCTAATATTCTTTATTAAAAAGATAAAAAAAGTTAGCTATAAATATAATCTTTTTTATATTTTTTAGTTTATTAAAAGTGGCTTATTTTACCTTTATATAAAATTAAATTTTTATTAACTTTTAATGCTAATATCTTTTATCTTTAGGTAATAATTAATACTTTAAAGCTTTATAATAAATAATTCTATTATATATAATTTATAATAAATTAATAAGTAGTTATTAATATAATATTAAAATATTTATATTAAGATAATTACCTTATAAATATAAATATAAAAGATAATGTTATTAACTTTATATTTATTATATATATAAAATTAAATTAATTACTTTATTTATTATATAAAAACAAAAAACTATATAATAAGTTAATTTAATATAGGTAAAGTTAAAAAGTAAGTAATTTATGGCTAATATAATGGCGTTTTAATATTTATATAAATATTAATATTGGTTATTTATATGGTAAACTTACTCCTTATCTTTGGCAAAAGGGATTAGGGTAAATAAAAACTTTATTTATTTTAAGAAAAGCATAAGGGTAAAAATATTACCTTATATATCAAATATAAATTAAATAAAAGTAAAGTTAATAATATCCTTAAAATGTTATTAAATAAATTAAAGATTATATATATTATTATAAAAATACCTTATATAAATATAATGGTTATAAATAATTAAAGAAGTTTAATTAAAAATATAATTAAAGATAATTTTATATCTTATTTTAAGTTTATATGTGTTATAAGTAAACCAATAATAGGCCATATATAAAATATAAGGAATTACTTTACCTTCCTAAGGAATAATAATATAATTATTAGCTATAATAAAAACATATTAAGGATAATTTAAAGGTTTTAAGCTAAAGGATTATAAAGGAAAAGGATAAAAAAATATTAAAAGAAAGAAATTATTTATAACTATTTATAAAAATAAATAATTATTATATATTTAAAAATTAAGTGATAAGGGCTTAGTAATCTTTAAATATTATTAAAATAATATTATTAATTAATTAAATAATAGCTTTAATTAAAAATCTTAATAAAAAAAAAGATTAATTCTAAAAGGTAAATAAAGCTATTTAAATGAATAATCATTAAATTAATAATATATTAATAGTATTTTAATATGGTATAATTATAAGCCCTTAATATTTTAAAGATATATAAAAGCTTAAAGCTTTTACTAATAATAATAACCTTATTTTCTTTATTTTCTTTTACTTATTCCTATTAAAAGGGTAAGCTTTTAAATTAAAAAAATAATAAATAATGTAATTATATAATGTGGGCGGAAAGATATTAAAGCAGGGTAGATTTTCTTTAATAAAGCATAATTTTTACTTAAAGATTTATTAAATAGTAATATCGTATGCCTTTATAAGGTAAATGCCTATTTTAAGGTAATTTTATATATACATAAGCACATAAAATAAAAATAATAATAATAATAATAATTATTAAATTAATAATTATTATAATAATAATTATTATAATATATTAATATATAAATAATTATAATGCTTATAACTTTTTATATATTTTATTTATTTACATTTATTACTTTTTTTATTATATTAACTTTTAATTAACTTATATTTATTATTTTAAATATAAATAAGTTATAAAGCTTTTATTAAATATTTATACTATTATTTTAAAAACTTATAAATATTATAAATAAATTATAGTTATAATTATATTAATAAGAAAATTAAAAAAACTAATTAAAATATAAAAAATAATAAAAGTAATAAAGATAATAAAATTACTTAAAGTTATTTTATTATTAAAATAAATAAAAATAAATTTATTAAGTTTATTATTATATAAGTTATAATAATTAAATTATAATAAATAAGTAAAAAAATTAATATATTAATATTATATATAATATTATATATATAATAATTAAGGTATACTACGATTAATAAGTAATAACTATATTAGAATAGTAATAAATCGAATAAGCTCTCATATAAATTAGGTAGGAGTATATCTCTAATACTATCTCACATGCATTGTGGATAACCTGTACATTTAGGGTATTTTACCTGTACATTTAGGGTTACCGCCATCTGTGTGATAAATGGGACGCATAATTTAACTTGGGCACTCTAGCTAGGCACTACATCGTCGTGAGACTTTCAAATCTTTCGATTCCTACGCCACTATTTTACAATTTAGCCTTCGGAGATGCCTTTTCAATTGAACATAGACCGTCTCTCAGAGCAACTAATTCCTTTCTTAATATCTTCCCAGTTGCATTCTTGGGAAGTGCCTTAACTTCCCAGACTCCACCCCTGAGCTTCTTGTATCCGCTTACCTGACCGTCTATAGTTGTTTGAATTTCCTTGAGAGCCTTTATCTTCTCTTCCGAAGTTTTAAACTCGGTCTTCAATATGACCCAGGCACTTGGGAGCTCCGTTAACTGGCTCTCGTCCCAGATCGCGCCGACTCCGCCCTCCACCACATTGGGGTGCGCATTGATGTGGGTTTCCAGTTCCGCAGGCGACACTTGGAATCCCTTATACTTGATCAAGTCCTTTGTCCTCCCCACTATGCTTACTCTCCCCTCCGCGTCGATAGTGCACACGTCTCCCGTGTTATACCATCCCTTCATAGGAAATGCCTTCTTATTCGCCTCTTGATTGAACGCGTACCCTCGCGTAATATTCGGTCCCCTGAGCCAGAGCTCGCCCGGCTGACCTTCGGGAACGTCTTCCACACTGCCCTCCTTCTTCAGACACGCCTCGATATTCGGCAGCAATCTGCCCGTCACCCCGTCAGGTAGCGTCTCGCCGGCCTTCTGGTAGGCGACGTACCCGGCGGCCTCCGTCATCCCGTACACCTGTATGAGTCTCCACGGCGCCTTGCTCAGCAGCCGGTCTTTAAGGTCCTGCTTAAGCGGCCCGCCGACGTTGATGTACTGCGCGCGGGAGAAGTCGAAGCGGCTCGTGATATCCGAGTTGGCCATCTGCAGGACCACGCTGGGAACTCCTTGGAAAGTCGTGGCCTGGTTGGATCCGACCAGTTTTGCAAACTCCTCGAGGTTGTAGCTCGGCATCGCGTGGTGCAGCATCCCCGTATAGGGGCCTAGGAAAAGAGGTAGCGTTGTCATGGCGATGTGAGTCCATGGTGTGAAGGCTACGGTCCGGGAGGCTGGGTGAAATTGCTCTCGGTCGTGAGCGAGGAGTTGATAGCAGTTGGAGACGAAGTTGTAGTGCGTCAGCTCAACCCCTTTTGGCTTGCCTGTGGTGCCGGATGATAAGTGAATCGACGCGAGACGACCTGCTGTGTTAGGCCAGTGCGGGATTGGCAGGGACTCCGCTGAGATACAGTCCTCTGGCAAGTAAAGCAGGCCCCGTACTCGGCTGACAGTGGTTGTAACTTGAGGTATCCCCCAATTTATTCCTTGGTCAGCGAGCTCATTTTTAGCGATCTGGAGAGCCTCCTCGACAGCAGGAACTGTGACACCATATGAAACCACGAAATGCGGCCGCGAAACTGCAAGTCCATGACCAATCTCTGATGCTTTCAGCGCGTGATTTATTGGGCAGACCACGCCGCCCGTCCAGAGTATCGCATGAAATATCTCGAGGAAATCAACACTGTTAGGCAGGATGATGGCCCATCTGGCTTGGTCTTCCGGATTCAATTTCGACTTGAGTCCTTTCGCGATCCTACCAGCTCGATCGCGCAACTCTCCAATGGTTATGCTGCGATTTGTGAGGCTGTCTTTAGCTATCAAATGAGATTCTGGAAGGTCCGGGTACGCGGACTTATGAAGGAGCTCAATTAAGTTCAGGTTCTGAGGAATCTCAATAGTCCCTGAACGGTAGACTCTCGTCATCTTTGAGCACCCGACCCACGTTCGACAACCAGAGCTCAGCACTGAGCTAGAAAACGAATAAGGAAGGATATCGTCTTGTCACAACCTAGTTACTAGGCATTTATACTGGTAATCGCATTGTAGACTTTAATTTTTTTGACTTGAAATTAGGGAATTATTCCATCCATGAGTAGTACAAACGATATTGAGGTCTACGGGCTTATGCACCGTAAGCCCGTCTGAGGAAATTCGATTGCGCGCTGGTGAAGTATTCTTTTCGCAGGTACCCTCAAATGGTATGCACGCTCGGTAATACCACTTGAGTATAGTCAAATACAACTATACTATGTATAGGAGGGTAACATTCTATTGAACTGCATGCAATGTTACCATGCCCAGAGAATGGGATGAACTTAACCTAGTGAGTTCTTGGTGATCTTCAACTCAGGGGTATCAGTGGGTCGTGCTTATAGGGAGCTAAGGTACCTACAGTAGGCTTATATGCCCCTGCACTAATATGCTTGTAACAAAATTAACGATCACTGAGCCAGGTAGATACCACAAGGCGTACCTAGATGTTGTAGATCATCGCCTAGCTCCTCCACGAACCCAACTTACTCCAGAAGGATTTCATATGCTCTCCGAACCACTTTACGAAGAAATTCGATGCATATTCAGATCAAATGCGCTTAGAATATGGCGTTAAGAACTATGCCTCCCTCAAGAACGCAGGGGTTAGCTGTGAAAAAAAAAAAAAAAAAAAAAAAAAAGAGCTGAACAGACTGAAGCTCGGACGATGCCTCTCCATGAACCAAAGCGTCGACTAGTCTAGAACGATTTGCGCATCTTAGGACATCAATAGGCGATTGGCTTTCCCGCGTCCATTTCCCAATTGGTTAATTTGGGGCTGGTTGGAGGACCATGATGCCTGCTGCAAGGTACCTACGTACAGCGTACAAGCGCTACCGGGAACCGGGACTTACAGGGGATCATCCGGCAGCTCGGAGGCACCGTCTTAATAGAAGTGAGTCTTCGTGGTAGGTAAGGTATCTACAGTAGCCATCTCATCCTACTGCTGATGAAGTAGTCTGAGATGGCGTCGGCTAATACGGTTCGACCAAAACGACCCATTAGAATATGTAATACAGCCGGTGCTATCGGCGACAGTATCGACCAGGTATACGTACCAACTCGCCAAATCCAGGGAGGTGGACGCGATAACCGCCGACTACCTAGCCGAGTTCAATATTGCGTGGAAAGCCATTGAGCTCCAGAACCACCCTGATCTGGGCTTCGAGCCTAACTTTTTGGAACAGTTGGCATGGGAAGACGGCGAGGCCGCCAGACTACTGGCTGAAAATCGCATCAAGGTCGTCCACGATGGAGGCGCATTGAATCCGATAGGTTTAGCTACCAAGGTAGACTCGTACTTCAAGAGACTCGGGTTGCATGATGTTCGAGTTGCGGCAGTGACTGGCGACGATGTTACCGAATATCTGATTAGGGGTGATTTTGGCGACTCAAGACATTTGGATCAGCAGAACGTAGTTCTTGATCAGGGCCAAGGGAAGATATTGGTAGCCAACGCGTATACCGGACAAGCTAGTATTGTGCGCGCCCTCGAGGAAGGCGCCGATATTATCATTAACAATAGATACATGTAAAGACCAGCTGCTATACGAGATTCAAGGACCTATATACCTTAACCCCGATGTTGTCGCCAATATCGAAGAAGCCCGCCTCGAAGAGGTCGGCAAAGATAGGGTACTTTTGACCGGAATTCGAGGCGCCTCCAACCGCTAAGCTTGCTGTCTGCCTCCAAGGTGGGTGGCAAGCAGAACTATCTGGATTTTGTGCTGGACTCGACACCGACTTTAAGTTTCAACTCATGAAAGACCAGGTGATGCGACAGATCAACCCAGCCGATTTCACTACTTTTAGTATTGAGAAATACGGATTCTCAAAGCCAAAACCGTCTTCCGAGAAGGAGTGCACGGTACATATACGTTTATTTGCCCAGTCCCTCCGAAAGGAGTCCTTGGTCCAGTTCAGACGAGCTATATTCTATAATGGTATGCAGGGCTATTGTGGCCTTCATCTGGCCATGGATCGGAGAACTACCTATGGAACCGAGACCACATGTGAAATTCTTTCCGGCTCTGATACCACAGTCCAAGATTCATCTCGCCGTGCATTTTATTGGCGACGACACCAGAACTGTAGACGTTCCTCCTAACACTTTATCCGCATATGCGACGTCTGTCCCTCAGCAGCGAAGTTACGAGCCGACAGGGCCGTATAAAGGCAGTTCCTCTTATACAGTTACGAGGCCACTCGGGGACCTAGTTTTCGCACGCAGTGGCGATAAAGGAGGAAATGCGAACGTAGGCTTCTGGGTAAGAGACGAGAAGGCCTGGCCCTGGCTATGCTCGTTCCTGACCAGTGCTAAGCTAATTGAACTACTCGGTGATGACTGGGTCAATAACTAGGTACTTTAGGTAGTCGAGCGCTGTGAGTTCTCTAACCTTTGGGCTGTGCATTTCGTCGTTAAGGGCATACTGCAAGAGGGTGTTAGTAGCAGCAGTGTTCTTGATGGGTTTGCGAAGGGATTGGGCGAATTTCTTCGGGCAAGGCATGTTGAATTGCCGGCAGATCTCGTAGAGCTGGAAGACTACCGGCGTAGGAAGGCCAGGGCTATAAAATTGTCACATTAGGAGCTATGGAATATGAGATATGAAAAATGACGATCGTAAGTTTGTCCTCCGCATTCACCAAACCCCTGTAAATAGCGGCGTTAGTGTAAGATACAGGCCGCTTTTAGCATTCTAGTTAGGGGTAATAATCACCTACGGTCCTAATTTTCCAGGCTCCCAAAGATGAGACATTGCTCTACAGAGCTGACGATCCCTCGACTCCGAAGCATTTCTATTTTCGCTTCATGGTATAAACATTGTTACTGCTGTAGCTTCCATCTTATATCATTCTACACATAGCTATGGCCAGCGACGAGCCAGATACGATAATGTTGACTTCCGCAAAGCAGTGGGTTTCAAGTATCCTCCCATAAAATGTTCCTACAACCGCCGAGACGTGCTTCTCTTTGTAAGTCGTGCAGCTTTCACAATTATAATTGACAAGCCAAACTTACCAACGAGTAAATCGTAAGGCGAACGCGATTGGGGTCCAGCAAGATGAGCTACATCTTTTGTATGAATTGCAACCCAAGTTTGCCATGTTCCCAACTTTTCCGGTCAACCTCGCATACAAGAGAACGGACCAAGATGTCTTTGACTTTATTGCGCGCAACATAACTGGTACCTCTCCGCAGCGTATAAGCTGTAAAATTAGGTACTAATGTGTCGAAAGCCGACGTACCGGGGGTGCCACCGTTTGTTCCGCAACGCTCAGTTGACGGAGAGTCCACTACCCATCAGCTCCGAGGGGCTAGACTGAGAAATACACAACAAGGTGATTGGTGTCTATGATAAAGGTTCATTCAACTCTTAAAAGCCCCATCTACTCTCAACACATTTCTAGACTGACACTAGGTGACTTCTAAGGAGGAGCGATGATACTGGAGTCCGAGGGTGAGTTAATAGACGTTAAAACAAACATGGCCTATGTCAAGCCGTCGTCGACCTCCTTCGGGATAGGCCAAGGAGGATATGGAGGCCCGAGGGGACCGTCTAAACCCAGCACTTCCATCCCAAAGCGTGCACGAGATGCTGTACATACATTCAAGACTTCACCTGAAGCCGGTCTGCTGTACAGGCTATGTGGCGACTACAACCCGATGCATGCAGACGACGAAGTCGGGAAACAGGCTAGCTTCAAGGGGGCCATTCTGCAAGGTCTAGGTACTTGGAATATCGCCGCCCACGGACTTCTGCGAGAACTTGGGGACTCTGATCCGGAGAGATTGAAGTTGTACAGAGCTAGATTCAAGAGCGTCGTGTATCCAGACGACGAACTAGAAACTAGGATGTGGATTGTGAAGTCGGAAGGCGGATTCGACCACATAGTCTTCGAGACTATTGTCAAGGATGATGGTCGGGTCGCTCTGTGTAATGGGTATGCTAGATTAAAACAAAATAAGAGCATCCATGGATGCTGTGAGAAATACCTACAATAGGCAGTTAGGGGACGAATAAGAGTGTAATGCAAGTAGAAAATTAATAAGAATCTGTTGAAAGCAACTCTGTTTTCGTTATAGATGTGATGGAAGCCATTTCGGCTTCCTATACGCCGCCAGCCCTTCCGCGGCATTCTTACTCTTGAGCATCGCCTCAGCGTAGATCTCCTGTCCTCTCATCGTAGCACGACTGATACCCGTCTCCCACGCCTCCCTTGCCGCAAGTAGGGATATTATAACGCTATCCGGGCACAGTGCAACAATCCCAGAAGCGTAATCTAAAGCTCTCTCTAACAATTTATCCTGGGCACGATCTCCTTCACCAATCCCCACTGCACGGACTCCTTAACACTTAATACTCGCCCCGTCAGGCAGAGATCCATTGCTCGGTGGTTGCCGAATAGGACCCTCCGGCAGTCGAAAACTAGCGTTCGGGGAAGCAAATATGACGTCTGCGTTCAACACGATCTCAAACCCGCCAACTAAACCACGAGATTAGTTTACCCATCTCAATAAGTACCTACCTTCCAAAAGCACAACGAAAAGAAACCCGCGTACCATGTGCATGTCCATTGTACAAGCCACGATCATAGGCTTCTTCCCCGTGCGGTTGCTCGTGCCGCCGAAGCGGTACTCGATGGCGACGTCGCCGGTCTCCAAGATGGCGAGGCGCTGTTTGAGGTCGATGCCCGTGCAGAAGGCCTTGTGACCCGCACCCGTGAATACGGCGCAGCGCAGCTCGGGCCCCGAGTCATACCATTTGCACAGCGACCCTAAATCGATGGTGGCTTCGACCGGTAGGCAGTTCATGTGCTCTGGCCGGTTGATGGTGACTAGTAAAATGTGCTATCGCGGAAAGGATATTATGCTGTGTTGCACGTGTGGATAGGGGTTCTTGATCCATGACGGCACTGGGTTCTTGGTTCGGGGGCGGACATTATGGTTAGGGCGACGGTAAAGGTGGTGATGGTAACTAACGTAGGTACCTAGGTAGGTTACTGTTGTGGCTCTATCATACGTTACAGAAACTAGTTCGCAATATGCATTGATTGAAGAATCATTACGGCACGTATCTTGACTACTGGATCTGCTTTACGGTATTGAGGCTTAATCTGGGCGCCAATGAAGAGGTTGTTTCATCTCCATCAAAGCTATCAACATTTCGCTTCATAATAATTCTCCTTTTCAATGCTGCAGCACAAAGGTCTCTCTGCGGCCTTGGCAGTAGGATGATTTTCCTGGGGTACCCAGCAGCGCTGACAGGATGGTAGTATTGCAGTCGCTTAGTGGACCCGGCAGCCCTAGCAGGAGCTGGTGAGCTTCCGAATCTGCATAAGCGATTCATCGACCCCGGCTTATTATAATATAATAATGGCAGGGTCATTTACTTTAGGTCATAGAGACCCACGATCCCAAATGTTTAACCTCGTGAAAATACGCTCGATATTGTGTTTTCGCGTGGTACCTTGTAGAATTGCTGGCATCCCGCGTAGCAAGATTGGGACTGAGAGAGTCATGTTATTACCAGCCAAGGTGTCAGCACGACCCGCACGCTAGCATACGGATAGGCAGAAGATCATCACAGATTGGGCGATCTGCTTTGAGGAAGAGGCTTTCACAGGTTCACAATATCACATCGGATCCATCTTCTTTTTCGTTGTTGAAGTTGTTACAACTGGGATCTGCAATATTACAATTACACCCTTCACGATGGCGCCAACAGAGACACCACCACCGCCAACACCGACTTTCCTAAAGCTATCGTATCCGGCACCCCGTGTGCTCCTGGTACGAATGGATCGCCCAAAGGACTTAAACGCAATGTCCACGGCGGCGCAATGGGAAATGGATTCCGTCTGGGAATGGTTCGACCTCGAGCCTCTCTTAAGCGTCGCCATCATCACGGGGACCGGCCGCGCCTTCTCAGCAGGAGCTGACCTAAAAGAATGGAACAGCTCCATGTCCGACAATGCGAATCCAAAGAATCGCATGGGGAGCTCGCCAGCATTTAAGCCATTAAGCCGTCGCCTCGGCAAGAAGCCTGTTATCGCAGCGGTAAACGGGTTGGCGATGGGCGCCGGGTGCGAGTTTGTCGTTAATTGCGACCTTGTCGTCGCCGCCGAGGACGCTTATTTTGGGCTGCCGGAGGTGAAGAGGGGGGTTGTTGCGATCGGCGGCGCGCTGCCGCGGCTGATACGCAGCATAGGGCTACAGAGGGCATCTGAATTCGCACTTACGGGTCGCAATGCTACGGCGCAGGAGATGTTTCAATGGGGCATAGTCAACAAGGTGGTACCAAAAGAGCAGGTAGTGGATGAGGCCATCAAATATGCCGAAATGATCGCGAAGAACAGCCCCGACGCAATCATATGCACGCGTGCCGGCCTGAGGCAAGGGTGGGAGACGGCTAGTGTGGAAAGAGCTGTGGAATGGACGCTCGAAAAGGAGTTTGCGGAACTACAAAGGGGAGAGAATATACTAGAGGGCCTGAAGGCATTTGCCGAAAAGAGAGAGCCTCGGTGGAAGGTGAGCAAGTTGTGAGATTACACTACAATACCTTCCATAATGGGATTGAGTCAGGAGACACCTTTGAATAGTTCAATTACGAGTCAGGAAGGACAAGAAAACAATTCTGGAACGGGTATGCATCAGCATTCCAGATGTGTTCTGGGCCAGGGTATATGGTGATCGTAAAAAAAAATAAATAATAAAGCGACTGTAGGATCGCAAGTCGGCTTCGTGGTTCTCGACGGAATTCGTACATGATGGGCATATGAGAACTAAATCGCCTATCGAGATGATCAGGAGTTGAAAAATCCATATAGGCATAGGATGCAACGTATTATCACGGCAGCAGCATATTTTACTACGTACAATGGTTCCTAAAGACTCTCCCGGCACAGCTGAAAGTTTAGAGACCTAGCTATCGTCGCAAACGTTCAAAGCAATATATTCCTTCAGGGATCATCACAAGTGCCGCTTGGCGTATGCAATTAGAAGTATGATGGATGGCATAATTATTCAGTGCCATGCCTGAAACTAAACATCCAGCAGATTGGGACCTTACCATTCTTGTTAGGCACCGTAGCATCCAAGCATGAAATCCTTGCTTACAACGCCCGGAAGATGAGGAACACACCTTAGTGCTCTACCGAACTAATGCACCGTGCTGTCCATTCGGGTCGATCTCCTAAGAAAATTCGGCCGCGCCTATGGCTTTTACTATTGAGATCTTTGCTGTTTGGGTTAGTCAGGTGTCATCAGCTCAGGGTTCTAATACCGTAGAAGCCAGACCGAGTAGACGTCTGCCGCATTCCGTAAGCGTAGTATTTCTCCGATGACCCTATAGCTATCCTCTCCCTTCGGGGACTAGGTCCGGGCTGACCCAAATCTGTTCATCAGCTTCTCTATTATACTTATAGTAGAAAAGTTGTTGCTAAGTATGGTAAATTGTCAATAGGTGATCCTGGCTAAAATCAACGTATCCATTCAAAGGATCTGAAGATCCCTTAAAGACTATTAAGACGGATGCCCACTTACATCGGTATTTTATATTCTTACTGTCGATCGCTCCCTTTGGCGACGCATACCAGTTGATAGAGTGGTTGCTTCCTTTCTATTACCGGGCAGGTGGTTTGGCCCAGTTCAGCTCTCTCGTCTCAATCACCTCGTCATCATGGAGCTCGAAAAGTCTGCGACGCCCACTGCGCGAGTTGAGAGATTCGACAAAGAGATCGATGATGATGCCTCGTCAATTCGGTCAGCTGCGTGTGGGAATGACTTGCCAAAGGGGTATTTCTATTCTGTTGGGTTTCTCGGGGCCGTAACTGTAAGTGAGAACAGTCCGGTATGCTCATCTAAACTAACACAATCATCAGGGTTTCTGCCTATCGGCTATATCAGCCTTTATCTTCTTACTTCTACCAACTAATGTGTTAACATACATCAACGCAGATATAGGTGAGTTTACGAGATGGTAGATGCGTAGCGAAAACTTAGTTGGAATAACAGTCAATTAGGCCCCAGCCCCTATATCGCATGGGTCAACATTGCGCGAACTCTCGCTCTTTCTTTCACATACACGATCCTTGGTCGATTATCAGATCTTTTCGGACGACGATGGTTCTTCATTGGTGGCAACATTGTTGCTCTTGTCGGCATCATCGTATGCTCGGCCGCCCAAAATGTCAACAGCTTGATTATAGGCAGCGCCATCTATGGACTCGGCGAGACAGTTCAGCTGAGTTTCAATGTTGCCGTAGGAGAATTGGTGCCTAACAAGCATCGTCCCATGGTCTTATCATTAATATTCGCGACGAACGCACCGATTGCTGGTATCGGTCCTATGATTGGTAAGTCCCGGTTGATCTACGCTGGAAATAGAGTAGATGGCTGACCTGGGTTGTAGCTCGGGCTGTTTTACAGCACCCTAACATGGGATGGAGATGGTGTTACTACTTGAACATCATCGTGGTTGGGGTTGCGATAGTATTGTTATTCTTGTTCTATCATCCGCCAACCTTCGACCTTCTGCACGAGAGGAAGACCAAGAGACAGTTACTTAAGCAGCTCGACTGTAAGTTCGATTTCTTTTTCGCAACGGCAAGCTAGACTCACATTCAATTCAGACGCTGGAATTTTCATGTGGACAGCCGGCCTTACTCTACTCCTTATGGGAGTGAGCTGGGGTGGAACTATATACCCGTGGAACTCGGTTGCTACTATCTCTTCTATCGTCATAGGAGCTGTACTGCTTATCGCGCTCTTCATTTACGAAGCATTCGCCAAGCTCGAATACCCAGCTATCCCAGTTCAATTCTTTGCCAACCGAGGCTTCATCAGTCTTGTGGCTTGCGCTACAGTTGCAACTGTGAGTCGTATAGCATGACATATGCTAAAGACAGATATTAATAATTCCTAGATGTCCTATTACTCTGCGGTTCTATTATGGCCTCAGCAAGTCAAGGCTCTGTATACATCAGATATCACATACGGCGGTTGGATCTCGGTGAGTGTTTCTAGGTGGAAAGGAGGTCATGGTCGTAATAACTAACTAGAAGATAATATAGTGCACGGTGGCTAGTGCCACGGCACTCGGTCAAGCGATCGGCGGTTTCTTTGTAAAATGGGGAGGCAATGTTCGATATTGGATCATCTTCTCGACTTTCTCCATGGTTGCATTTGTCGGCGCCTGCGCGTCGCTCACACCCGAGACCCTTAGTGCTGGCATTGCATTCACGATGATCGGGCCCTTCTTCGTCGGCGTTATCGAAGTATGCGCCCTTGCGCTAGCTCCTCTATTCTGCAGGCCAGTCGACATCGGTCTCGCATCCGGCCTGTTAGCTTCGAT
Organism: Hypoxylon sp. CO27-5; assembly: GCA_002120305.1. Classification (NCBI taxonomy): domain Eukaryota; kingdom Fungi; phylum Ascomycota; class Sordariomycetes; order Xylariales; family Hypoxylaceae; genus Hypoxylon; species Hypoxylon sp. CO27-5. The sequence goes on from KZ112461.1 coordinate 98,662, forward strand.
TCGCTCAGCTGGTGGCTCGATTGCTGTAGCTGTTTACAGCAGCATCTTATCGAATCGCCTTGCTACGACAGTGCCTGCGAACGTCGGTCCTGCTGCGATTGCTGCCGGCCTCCCGGCAGAAAAAGTCCCTTCGCTTGTTGCCGCTGTATTGGGAAGTAAACTCGCTAGTTTCTCCGGATTGACCCCCCAAATCCAAGCCGCTGTCGCCTCAGTCCTGCCGACTGCGTATACTCAGGCTTTCAAGACGGTGTACTTAGCAAGTCTCGGGTTCGGAGGCATTGCTATCGTTGGTTGCCTCTTCTCTAAGGACGCTCAGAAGCATTTGACCGACAAAGTTGAGCGCAAGATGCACGGAAAAGCAACTGGGAAGGACAGTCCCGACTCTATGTCGACGCGAAGAGATGATTGATTGATTATGAGGGGGGTTTTGTTCTATCCGTCATGAAAGGATGAATGAGAGTATGAAATCTGATGAAAACCCCGCTTAACATTAATTGAATTTCGGTATTTGACATAAAACATTGGTGCTAATTTGTATATATACCGCAGTATACTAGGTTAATAAATTGAAACACGTCTTTATATCGAGGGTAGTGCCATATCGACCTTCTCTGTAACAAACGACTCTTATTCTGCCCTCCAGGTACCAGGGCTGAAAGCACTGCGGGGCTGTGCTGTCCGGTGAGCTAACCCCCTATGTCAGCAGTAAGCTGTCTCCAATACAGATATCTCAAGCTACCCTGCTTCGAGAATAATCCCAATACGAAACGAAAGAGCCTAATTGCCTTTTCATAATATACAATCTCTTATTTGAAGGTTTCTCTAGATACCTAGATATCGTACAGAGGTAGATAATGGCGGGCTTTTTTTCTTCGTACATATAAACACTTTACCAGACGTTTGTTATCCAACCCGTAAAATTCCCCTAGTTCCAACCAATGGTGCCTTTTTATACAAATTCGTCCCAAGTCATACACACTATAGACCTTCATGAATCATATCATATCATGCGTCGCCCCAATCTAGAATACTATACAGCCGTAAACCACATCCCAAATTTTCAACGTCAGCGCATTGTCCTCCCTGAGGGTATCATCACACCAACCCCCACCAAGCAACAACCGCTGCCCCTAAAACCAGTACATCAGCCACACCCCACGACGGTCCTCTTCCTCCCGCAGCGCCGTTCTCCGGCTCTCCAACCTCATTAGCAAAAGCACCGATGATGTTCCCACGGGGCCAGTACTCGCACGCGAGGTACCAACCCCCGTTCCCGGGGCACAGCTTGGCGCCACATCCGACATCCGTGGTATCGCGCCAGACCAGCTGAGTAAAGTGTCCCGTGTTCTCGCCAAACACGGGGTTATCGTAGTCGTACTGCGACACCTCGCTCGCCCACATGTCGACGCAGGACCCCGCGTCGGAGCACCCGAGGGCGAGGTTTTCGCCGTAGGGGCCGCCGGAGTGGTGCATGTTGCAGGTTTCGCCGTCTGCCCTTTGGGAGTGTTGGGAGAGGTAGGTCGAGGCGAAGGCTTCTAAAGTGGAGTTCCATCGCACGGAGGAGGCGTTGTAGTTGGATCGGTAGAAGTTGGTGCTGTTGAGGATTGCGGATGTGAAGGTGTCGTGGTCTACGAAGGAGGGCGCTTCGCTGGGGATGGGCGGCGCGACTGTGATTACTATTGTCTGGACTGCTGTCTGGCCGGAGGCAAGCTGGGCGAGGATGAAAAGGAGTGATAGGATAAGTATTATCCTGGAGCCAGTGTGTGATAAGGCTGGGAAAAGAAGATATAGAGGTGAGGTAGCCATCATGGAGACTACCCAGATGTTTGTGTCTTATAAATCGCAATGAGTCTGCCACTTATACGTCGAAATTCTGCGAGAGCAACCGGCGTTCTAAGAATTCAAATCCGCTAGAAGGGTTTAAGGGAAATCAACTAGTGACTATAGGTGTAGGTATAATATGTACAGATATAATTGTATAGGACAAGGAATTCTTCTTACTCTATCCAATAAGGCGAGTAATGGCTTGGTGATTCACAAAGGTCTTTTTCATGTGGTCTTCAAGAAAAGAAAAGAGAAGAACAAACGAAGCAGAACCGACCGTAGTGGCAACTGACTAGCCCTACATGGAACCCATCTCTTATGATTCCCGCCTTTGGCTGGAGATACTACTTCCAGCTCACTGGCGGCTAAAGCTCCTAGGCTGGGGCCTTATTCTGGACCCTCCACGGCGCGAAAACATGGAAGCTGACAAGATTCTTGGAAGATGAAGTCTTCCCAAGATGATTCTTGAGGGGAATGACGTAGCGGTTGGGGAAACTGATCTGGGGACCCCTCAGCCTATCAATCGTTCAAGCTACGTGTGAGGGGAAACATTTGGGGATAGCTTCCTTGTAGGCCAGGGGTGCCAGGGGTTTCACTGGTCTCTCAAGGCCTGCCCTGAGAAATACATCAACGTCGTTCTTCAAGCTTTAATTATGAACCGAAATGATGGGAAACATTCAAGGTCAAAATATTATAATGTAGAAGCATCCACACCTAGGTATAAATAGGTAGCTACCTACCTAGAGGTACGTAATTCGCAAATGTAACGACTTTTATAAGTTCGCATTACCCTATTACATCACCCGAGTCCAATTTTCTCCAACATCACCAACCCTAGCCGTAACCCACACCACACACACCCCCGCAACCAGTTAAGAGGTACATGTAGACGTTCTCTAATCTAAGGAATCAACACACCCCGGAAACGCACCTTATTCGAAGCACAATTCTCCATCGCCCTCGCCGCGTCCCTAAGCGGAAACTTCTCAATCAAGCACTTAACGCCATGATCCTTAGCAAACCGAATCGCCTCCTCCGAATCGAGCGCATGTCCGCTAGGCCACCCATGCACCGACGCGCCCTTCCCCACCAGCGCCCCGGTGTTAAACTCCACAGGCCCAACGGGCGCTAACACAACCAGCTTCCCGCCAGCCCGCAAGCCGCCCACGAGCGGCGAAATCGCCTTCGCATTCGGCGCCGTGGCCACGATCATGGCCGCGCCGCCCAGCTTCTGCAGCGCCAGCACGGGGTCCTCCTGACTCGCGTCGATGTACTCCTTGGCGCCCAGCTCGAGCGCGAAGTCCCTCTTGTCCGCGCCGGAGCTGATAGCGACGGTGTGGTACCCCATCTTATCCGCGTACTGGATAGCGAGATGCCCTAGACCCCCGACGCCTTGCACGGCGACGAGGTTGCCCTGCTCGACGTGCATCTTGCGCATCGAGTTGAAGACGGTGACGCCGGCGCACAGCAGCGGCGCGGTGTCGGCCGGGTCGGCGTCCGTCGGCACGCGGACCACGGCTTCCTCGCGCAGGAGGACGTACTCGGCGTACCCGCCGTCCATGGTCACGCCGTTGACTTGCGCGTTGTCGCACATTTGGAATAGGCTGCGGGCGCATTGGCGGCAGGTTGAGTCGTGGCCTGAACTTTTTTTGTCAGCACTGAACTATATTATCCTATCTGACCTAGAGATATACATGTATGTAAGGTAGGTATATAAGATAAGAGTAGAAGACTCACCTCCATGCCAAGGCCCACCGACTCGTTCGCCGGCCTTGAACCGGGTGACGCTGACGCCGATGGCGACAACATCGCCTACGATTTCGTGGCCCGGGGTGCGCGGGAATACGTCGCCTAGATGGCCCGCTTGCTCGAAGACGTCCGAGTGGCAGACGCCGCAGGCGAGCACCTTGACGAGGACCTGGTTGGGGCCTGGTTGCTTGAGCTCGATGTCCTTGATTTTGACTGGCTGGCCTTTTTTCTCAAGGACGGCGGCCTTGAAGGTTTTGGGGAAAGACATGATCTTAAGTTATGTAAGGTACCTAAGGTAAGGAGGTAGGTGGTCTTAGTATTGTTCTGGTTTAGTGAGCTTTCCCTTAATGTATCAAGTCAGGTGTTATGAAACACTGTAAGGCGACTATGGCAGTAAATATGAATTAGAAACGTCAAGCCGAGTAGGCGGGCAATCAGGATATTTATCCTTCATCTTGTCAAAGCGATGATGCTAGCAATGAGTAACACCGTTCCATAGGCATGTGAATCGAGGGGCCAATGGCGGTCTTTGGACCATTGTGCAGAGCCTAAGTCCGTCTTAGAAGATTAGTAGCTTCGACGGCATGAGCGGTAAGGTATTGTATGTACCTAAGGTTACAATAATGGACTTAAGCTCCGTTACGAGCTGGGATGGTGTTTACGCCACTGTGATATCAAGACCCGAGAATAATGGAGACGGATGCGATCTATAGCTTCTTTTATCCCCGCTTGATATTGTTGACTTTCATCATCTGATACGGACAACAGTAACAGTGCTAGTTCCCGCTATACTCCTCCTAACTGCTTAGGAATGATACAGCCCTACAGACCTACCATTTCTCAATCCGGTCACATAGCCAGCATATTAGGCTTCATGATGACGCTCACAAATAACAATAATGATAAAAACAGTAGCTGGACAAAGCTTCTATTCTACTACTATCAGTAGTACACAGTGAAGACGATGGTATCTCAGTCTCGAATCATATTACTAATTTATCCGCCTTCCAACATCTCACCAACAATTGACACCGGTGTGGGGCCTCGGCTTTTCACTTTGTAAATGATCCAAATCCGACGCCAGCTCATCTCGGAATTGACAAGCCTCTAACCTCCATTCTCTTGCAATGACTTTCTATGTTATTAGCTCCGTGACTATAATTCTATAGCGCCTCGAATACTCCAGTGAAGTGTTCTGGAGTTAAGGAGATAATGGAGCTTAACCAATAATTATAGAAAATATTCTATATTCTATATTCTATTACCTTTCACCCTCCGAGGGCGTCTTACTATTATCCATCCACAGGCGTAGTCCCATGCAGTCTAGGTCACTTAGTCACTTAGATATACACCTAGTATTAGTACCATTAATTTTCATTCATTCATCACTAGGTACTCTTCAACTATAACCACGTTCACATACACAAATCATTCACCATTGGATCGCAAGGTCACCGTGCTCCAAGACTAGCCAGTGCAGCCTCCAGCTCTCGTACAGCCGTCGGCACGTCCTCAAAATTCAGCGCCGAAATCGCCCATTTGGCATGTTTCTGCGCTTTCGCCATTGCCATATCGTCCGTATTATATGAATTCGGATTTGAGGGGGTACTGCTACCGCCGTATTGCTGCGCTGGCACTGCGGGTGCTTGTGTTCTCTGCGGAATTACTGGCTGTGAAGGTTGACTGTAGTAATTTTGGCTTGTTGCAGGTGACTGAGGAGGAGGTATCTGTCGCTGTGGGGGCGGGACTACTGGCGGAGTAGGCGCAGGACGGTAGAAGTCATGAGGTACCGAGGGAACGTTTGATTGAGAGAATGGAGCAGATGGTGGTAGAACGGGATCATGAGCACCGGGAGGGCTCGGTATTAATGGTGGAGACCCCATTGAATCATAGCTGGATGGACCCGGTGGTGGCATATTCGCCGTAGAGGGTAAGTCTAAAACATCATCGGGTGCGCTGGGCGCACTAGGAAAGTAGCTTCCCGGCTCTTGCGTAGGTGGACCAGGAGGCACTATGGGAGATACCTGCTCAGGCGCCGATGCTGATGGAGCCGGAGGTGATGTCGGCTCAGATACGGGAGCCGGGAAAGTTTGGTAAGAATTCGCCGAAGTTGGATGCAGCCTGCCATCTTCGTCGTGGACTTCCTCCACAGTCACCGGCTTCGGTTGCGCGGCTTTGATCATCTGAACTTCTGGGTCGTCCGGGTCCAGCGCTGGCGGAACCTGTTCTTGCTTTACTTCCTCCTGTTTTGGGTTTGATTCGTTGGGGTCCTTTCCCTCTTTAATAGCCTTCAATATGCGCGCCGCATTCCATTTTGCGTACTTGATCTTCTCTTGCGTCTCAGCATCAGGTTGACCCCAGATATTGACTAGTTGGAAGAAGGTAGCGGCGGCTTCAAAGGTGCTCGCGGTTTGTCTATATTTGATTATTAGCGATCATACTCGTAGAAACTTCGTCGCATGTTGGGAGAGACTGTACTGTGTCACTTTGTTGGCTTTCAACGGTCGAAGCGCTCTATCAAAAGTCTCTTGCGCGAATTGCTCCACGTATGCTTGACCAGCTACGTCGTCGTGAATCGCGTCGTTTCCAGCTTGCGCTTCCTTCATCTACAATGGGAACATATTAATTAGAAGGTTGCGCTTGAAAAATTAATGAAGAGAGCCCTCGTTCTCTCATACCTGCTCCAACTTCTCCATCAAGTTCGCAGTATATTGGTGGCATTCTTCGTCGGCTGAGTGAAGTCCTTTACTAAGGATTAGATTAACAGCCCAGTAATAGCCTGTTGGATTCATAGTACTTAGTAAAACATGTCTATATGTTAATGCGACGGCAGTAGTTGTACATACACCAATATGCGACGACAGGCTTCGCAGTCTCAAGCTGCGTAGCGCGCACAATAAAGGGAGTGATGCCGGCTGGTTTTAGCTTCGCCGGTATGTTGGCCGCCATTTTTGCTTTATAGAGGCTCCCCTACAAGGAGCGCAATCCGATATTCGACTGGCCAGAATGTCTTGGAAAGGTGTCGGAGTTAGCTGGCAAGACAAATGTTTAGCGAATAGTGGTGTCTAGCCCTGCTGCCAAAACAAAGCTGTCTTGTTGATTTGGCTCTTAATTACTATATAACGCGACGTTGTTGTAAATAGCTATCATCGAATGCGAGGTTTGTTTAAGGTTCAGAAGAGAGAAGAGAGAAGAGAGAAGAGAGAAGAGAGAAGAGACCAGCCTCCACACAAGCTTCGCATCAGGCACGACATTGAAACCTCCCCCGCTGAAGTCACACCTTCCCCACCAGGAACTGAGACGATGATAAGAAGAGAGCTCGCGCCACATCTCTTATCAGCTCTCGTATACCAAGCCACAATTTACCCCAGATTCTCCAATGCAACCAATGATTTCATTAGAGACAGGTGGGGAAGGGGAGACCTGGGAATAAGATGGCGTGGTTCCTCAGCGAATTGGATCGAATTTCCACGGTGGCCTTTTGCTGAATCGAGAAAGAAGACAGCAATCATTTAAAGCTTCACAAGGATCGCTTCGGTTTCTTCTGTCGTGTGACAGCAGAGAGAAGATTATCTGTCATATACAGGATCTTCTTCAATTTTATTTCTATATAAACACACAAGATAAAGCAATTACGGTTTGGTATATGTCAATTTCTTTCAAGTCAATCCTATTCCTACCATTTTCTAAACTGTAATTCTACTCCGCCTAGTCTTCTATTCCTTGCTCTTGAATCGTGAGATCCTACCTACCTACCTAGAACAGGCCATGCACGCCTTCAATCTCAACCCCACCACAGCAATCGCTGCGGTGGCTTTCCTCTCCGCTCTACCAGCTGCACAGGCTGGTTTATATCTCAAGAGCTCTCCCGTAGTTCAGGTTGACGCCAAGAACTACGATAGGATAATTAACAAGTCCAACTATACTTCTGTAAGCTCTTACGGTATAGTAAGTACCTAGGTTTTGGCCGCCGACTAATTGCTTGTAGGTCGTCGAATTCTACGCACCATGGTGTGGCCACTGTCAGAACCTGAAACCCGCCTATGAGAAGGCAGCCAAGAACCTCGAAGGTCTTGCCCGTGTGGCGGCTGTGAACTGTGATGAAGATGAAAACAAGCAGCTGTGCGGTGCCATGGGCGTCAAGGGTTTCCCAACCGTCAAGGTCGTACGGCCAGGTAAGAAGGGAAAGCCGATTGTCGAAGATTATAATGGACCCAGAACCGCCAAGGGCATCGTAGATGCCGTTGTCGAAAAGATCAATAACCACGTGAGACGTGTGACGGACAAGGACATTGACTCCTTCTTATCGACCAAGAATGAGACGGCCAAGGCTATTCTGTTTACCGAGAAGGGCACCACGAGTGCTTTGCTGAAGAGTATTGCCATTGATTTCCTTGACGTCATCACTATTGCGCAAATTCGGGATAAGGAGACCAAGGCGAATGAGTTGTTTGGCATCAAGTCTTATCCTACTTTGGTACTGTTGCCTGGAGGTGACAAGGAGAGCATAGTATACGACGGAGAGATGAAGAAGGATGCCATGGTCAAGTTCCTGTCGCAAGCCGGAGAACCAAACCCGGACCCGGCTCCTGCTAAAGGGAAGAGCGAAAAGAAGTCTGAGAAGAAGTCCGAAAAGAAAGACAAGAAGGCCTCTTCCAAGTCCACCGAGTCCAGCTCCGAAGACACCTCAACGGAATCGGCTGAGTCCACCGATGTACCTCCGGCTGCCGAAAAGCCGGTCGAGGTTGTTGTACCGCCTATCCCGGCCATCACAGAGGCCGAGAAGCTGACCAATGAATGCCTGAACCGCAAAGCCCATACCTGTGTTCTTGCTTTTGTGCCTTCCGCTCATGGAGACACCGCCGAGAAAGCCCTAACCAGTCTAGCCGAGCTAGCGTTCAAGCACGCTCAAGCGAAGCGCCACATCTTCCCTTTCTTCGAGGTTCACACCGACAATGAGGTCACCACTTCTGTTTTCAAGAACCTCGGCCTCTCTGGTGACGTTGAAATTGTCGCTGTTAACGGCAAGAGAGGCTGGTGGCGCCACTACGAGGGTGACTTTAGCCTTGAGAGTGTTGAAAGCTGGATTGATGCTATTCGCCTAAGTGAAGGCGAAAAGAAGAAGTTGCCAGAGGGTCTCGTTGGTGAGGCCGTCGAGGAGACGACTGCGGAAAAGAAGCCCGCTGAGACTGTCGAGGTGAAGGTTGAGGAGTCTGTAGAGGTTGAGGTTGAGCCTGAATCCGAAACTGGGACAAAGGGTGCAGAACCGACTCCGGAAGCTACTCCGGCGGAGAAACCAAAGCATGAAGAGCTCTAGATGGTGATCTAGAGTTAGTATAATACCAGTTGATGATTTGAATTGATGTAATAATGAAGCAAAATTCCATTTTCGAAAGAGTTGACTTACTCGTGAGTCAAAGTCATGAACCGTAACGCCTACCAAATGCTATGTCATTGCCAACCAGAACTCCCTCAGTTTTCCATTGCCCCCTTTATACCCCCTCGAGTAAAATTGCCTGGCCAGAAACCTAGACATCGATATCCATGGCCATACTAGCACCTTTTTCAATCGCGCCCTCCTCGATCATCCTTCTCCCCTTCTCCTTCACAACCGAGTCCAAATACTCTCTAATATTCTTACATCCATCCGCCGCCGTAACCATCATGCCCTCCAGCCGACTAACCTGGACCCTGCTCTCGCACACCAGGACCGCTACCTTATCCGTCGACCCCAAGGTCCCAACCGTCAAGTACGGCAGCTCCTGTTCTTCCTGGTTGTTCAGATCCATAAGCGGGTCAGCTGACTCGTCGGCCGCCGCGTACGAGGACGTGCTGCCCGCGCTGCAAGCGACCAAGTAATCGGTCATAGGCACGCCAGCATCGATGAGCGCCAGAGTCGCAGCGTTGATCAGACACGCAAGTAGGGAGCCGTCTTGCGAGAGGATATGGAGCGAGAGGGAGATGGTGCTGCGCGGGAAAAGGTGCGTATGTAAGACCGCGGCAAGCGATTTAGCGAGAATGAACTGGAGCTCTACGATGCGCCTGCGAGGGAAATACGTTGTTAGTACCCTAACCTATCTAACTAAACCTCACCATTGCATGCATGCATGCATGCATGCATGCAAAACATATTCCCACAGCAGGAAAAGCAGGAAGAAGCAAATAACGTACTTATCGTTCCTAGCCCTCTTCTTCCGATCCACGGTACTAAACCCGCCCACAACGACGCTCACGAGGATATCCGCCGCCGCATTGCTCCCCGACGCAGAGCCGCCGCCGCCACCGCCGCCAGCCGCAGACGCAGACGCAGAAGAGGCGCCCTGACCGCGTCGCTTGTTGTCCTCGCTGGGACCCGTGACTACACACATGACCTTAGTGTTCCCTAGCTCAAAGTATGCGGACCCGTCGGCGGCGACTTGGGTGCGAATCTGCGCGCGCAGTTGGCGCAGCTCGTTCCAGCGGCGGCCGTCGATGCGCAGGAGCGCTAGGTTGTAGGTTGATGTGTCGAGGGGCATTTTTTCTTTTGTGTCCTTCTTTCCCTTTACGTAGATTCGGTTCGGTGGTGTAGGAGGTAGATTTCGATATCACGGTCCTGTGAATGTATGAAAGTAGACCGTAGTAGAATGGGTCTTGTTCGTTTAGAGAGCTATGTTTTGAATTTGATAAGAGATTCACGGTAGCAAGCTCAAACTTACATGTACTTGTGGATAAAAATTTATGGTGGGGTTGTTTTGTACACTAAAGCAGGCAGGCAGTATGGTGCTCAATTAGTGCAAATCTGACAAAACCCTTTTTGGTAAGTAGACCCATATTAACCAAAGCTAACTAAAGCTCTTTTTATCTTAGATATGATATTAAAAGCTTATATAAAAGGCAATTATATTAATTATAATTAAAGTTTTAATTATTTCTTTTTATATAAAACGTTTTTTATATATTTAAAATATTTATTATAAATATATTTAAGTAATATATAAAAATTTAAATAATATACTTTTTTAAAATTACTTTTTTATATATATTTATTTATATTTATACGAGGCTTATTTAAAAGTAAATAAGGTAAGTTATTTTAACTTTTTTTTAAGCTTAACGTTATTATATAAATTATTAATAATATTATTTTATATAAAATATTAAATAATATAATTTTTAAATTTATATAAAATATAAAAGTTATTAAAATATTTATAAAGCTTTATATAAATTAAGAAAAAGTGGTTATAAGTTTTTAAATAAGTTTAGTTTTAATAAGCTTAATAAAAAATTAAAATAAAATAGTTATAATTAATAATAAAAAAAATATTAATATAATTATTTTTATTAAAAAAATTTAACTAAGCTTAATTAATTTTTATATAATAAAAACTAAATTTTTTTATATATTTAAAATAATATGTTAATAAGCGTTATAATATTAATATTTTAATTTTAATTTACTAATAAAAAAAATAATAAAAAATCTTTTTAAAATTTAAATGATTTAATTATTTTAAATCTTTTTAAATATTATAATTAATTATATATAATATTAATTATTATATAAAAATAAGGTTAAAAAAAATAAAGAAAAAGCGTATAACATTTTTATATATTATAAAAACTTAACTATTTTAATTTATTTTATTATATATAATATTAGTAATATATATATAATAAAAGGATTAAAAACTTTTATATAAAGCTATAATAATATTTAAAAGTAATAATAATGTTAGTAATATTTTATATTAATTGTTATAATAATAATATAATATATATAAAAGGTAAAAATTTAAAATAATAAAAGATTTTTAATAATATATTAAATATTTTTTATACGAATATATTCCTTTAATTATTTAACATATAACCATTATATAAATTTATTATAACTATTATATATATTTGTTATTTTTAATTATAATAACATAGCTTTTACATAATAATATATTTATATAAATAAGTAAGTATTATTATACGAACTTTATTTAACACTTTAACTAATAAATATTTAAGCTAATAAATGTTTTTTAATAATTCCTTTATTTTTTTAATGTATTTTTTTTTCCTTTTTTTCCTTTTATTTACTTTAATATTTTTATATCTTTATATAAAAAGCTTTTTATTATGTTAATATATATTTAAAAAGTTATTTATCTTTAATCTTATAAAAACGATAAGCTTATTCGTACATATATAAAAATAAAATACTTATTTAATAGCTTTAAATATTCTTTTTATAAATTTATTTAACCTATTACTATTATTATTAATAATAATAATAATCCTTTTAAATTTAACTTTTCTTAATTTTTTTCCTCTCGTATAAATCTTTTTTAGCGTTTTATATTAAGGGAATTTATATTAATATAAATGATAATTATTAATAAATGTTAAACTAATAATTAACCATTTTAAATCTTTACTTTCTTTTATATAATTATTTAACTTATAACTTAAAATAGGTTAAATAATTTAAAGTAATTTGTTTTAAATATTATAAAAAGCTTATTATATAAGTTAAATAGGTTAGTTAAAAAAAATAGGAAATTAAGTTATATAAATAAATATATTATTACTATTATTATATACGTTTAAATAATATAATTAATTTAAATTTAAAATATTTAATACTTTAATTATGCCTAATAAATTTATATAAAGCTTATAACTTTAAAATGGTATTTAAGCTAATATCCCTTTAAAAATTATTAAGCTTTAACTATTTTACTCACATAATTATTTAAAAACAACCAAATTTAATTAAATTTAATACTTTATATAATTATATTTAACTAACTTATTTTTTAAGTAAACATTTAAAAAATATTAGGAAGTTATATTAGTTAAGTTATATTTTAAAAAAGGGTTAATTAACCTTTTATTTTTTAATAAGCTTATTTATATAATTTAAAACTTATTTTATTTATTTAATCCTTTTTTTTAATTAAAGGAATATAAATGGGTTAATATAATATTATGCTTTTATATCTTTTATAAGAAAAAGGCTAAAACCTTTTATATAAAATAAAATTAAAAGTAAAAATTTAATCCTTATATTAAAGTTAAAATAAAGCCTTTTAAATAATCCCTTATTATTGCTAATAAAAATTTTATAAATTAATTTTTTTTGTATAATAGCTTATTATAATAAGTAATTTATAAAGAAGTTATTCTTATTTTTTAATATTTAAAATAATAAACTTTAATAAACTTTAAGTAATTTAAGGTAAATTTTTCCTTTTATATAATAAAAAAATTTTAATATATAAAAAGTAAGTAATAAAAGTAATAAAAGATATAATAAAAGATATAAAAGTAATAAAAAATATAATAAAAAATATAATAGAAGTAAAAGTAAAAAAAGAAATTAAATTTTAATAGAAAAGCTATTATATAAAATAAATTAGCTTTTTATATTTATAGGACTTTTTAAAAAGGTTTTTAAAGGAAATAATATCCTTTTTTTATATAAAAAATAAGTGTTATTTATTAGCTATATTATTATTATTTTTTTATATTTTTTTAATCTTTTTAATTATTTTTAAAGGTAATTTATTTTTAAAAAGGTTATTATTAATTAAAATAGGATAATTTTATTAAAGAAAGTTTAATAAAATAATTTAATATTATTAATTTTTATTATATAAATATTTAAATTAAATTTATATATCTTTTAATACCATTAGTAAAAGCTTTAATTAGTTTAAAATAAAGCTTTCTTTTAAAGTTAATATAATTTCGTATAAAATCTTTAAGCTTAATATAAATCCTTAAATATAGTTTAATATAATTTTCTTTTATAAAAAACTTTTTATTAAAATTAAAAACCTTTAATTATACCTTATATTATTAAAAAGTTTTAGTTATAATAAATTTATTAATCTTTATATTTTTTAAAAGGATATATATTATCCTTATAACTTTATATAATATTAAGTTTTTTTTAATAGGAATAGCTTAATTAAAAATCTTATTTATATTATATAAGTTATATAAAATCTTTAATTATATATAAGGCTTTTTTTTTTATTTTTTAATATAATGGTTATTTTAAATGTTTATAAATTTTATAAATTTATTTTAAATTATAAGCTTATAAATTATATATATTATAATAAAGTTGTTAAATTTTTTAAAGATAAAAAGGTTATTATAAATAAGTTTATTTTAAAAATTTTGAAATATATTAGCCTTATATAAAAGTAATAGTTTTATATTTATAATTTAATAATTAATTATTCCTTTATAAAAATATTAAAATTATAATTTTATCTTAATATTTTTTATATTAAGTCTTTAAAAATAAATGGATAATAGTTAATTTTTTTATTAATAATAATAAAGATTATTTTAATTATTATAAAAGTTAATAATAATATAATCTTTATAAGTTAAAATAGCTTAAGCTTTAATTTATAATAATATTTTTATGTTATAATTTACCTTAGTAAAATAAGGATATATTTAAGTAATAAATATTATATAAAAGAATTATTTTAAAATATTAATAATTATAATTATTAAATACTTTATATAAATTTAAATAATTAAGTAAAAGTAAATGTTAATATAAGTATAAATTTAAATAAAATATTAAAATTTAATTAAAAATATTATATAAGATTATACTTAAAATTTAAAATTTATTAATTTAATATAATTGTTTAAAGATTAAAGAAAATTTAACTTAAAGATTATAAATTTTATATAATAATTTTATTTAATTTTATATTATTATTATATTTAAATAAAATATAATTATTTATATATTTAATATATATAAAATTTCTTAATAAGTAATTTAATTTTAACTTATATAAACTTATAAAAATAAAAATATTTATAATATTAAATAGAAAAATTATATTAATTATATTTTTAAATAAATTTTTTAACTTAGTTTAAGATTTTTTTATGTTTTTCCTTTATATAATATTACTATTTAATATTATATTTTAATTATATAAATTAAAAAAGCTTTAAACTTATATTAATATTTTTTTTATAAAGGTTTTAAAAAATAAAAAAATTATTATAATTATTATAAAAAATATAAAATTAAATTTTAACTATTATTTTATTTATTATTTTTATATAAAAATATTAATAAAGGTTTTAATTTTATAATTTTCTTTTTAAAATATATTTAATAATATTAATATATTTTTTTAAATAAAAATATATTAAATTAATAAACTTTTTAAAGGCTTAACGGTTAAAGATTTTATTTTTATATTTATTAATTTTAAATTTTAAATAAGGTATAATAAATATATTAAAAAACCTTTTTTATACGAGTCTTTTTTTTAATTTTTATCTATATAAATCTTTATTTTTATAATGTTATTATTATATTCGGAGGCATTTTATCCAATCGGATGAATTTTCATCCGTTGATTTTTGTTTTATCGGATTTGCACTAATGGCGCACCGTAAGGCAGGTTGGATACATTCATCAGTCTTCTATGCAGGTACCCTTCAATTTGCTGAGAATACCTACATATGTACCTACCTGATATACCCCTAACATGGATATGGAAGTCTCTCAATGGTGGATTTGGAATACCTTGACGAATTAATTCATGTCCATCTTGTCAATTCTTGCTATATGGCAAATCCTGGCCTAATTGATTACCTAGACAACAGCCGCCTCGAACAGGCGCGGATTCCAGGTGGACAGGAAGCGAGAAACGTAGAGACGAAGAGCCAATGACTTGAAGACGTTAGCAGCTTGTGAGAAATCCGGTTCAGGCACAACATTTGGTGGCTCGCCGTCTCTCGCAACCTCGGCGTCATCTAAGCTAGCGCGCGGCGAGTCATGGGCGAGGATATCATCATCGCCAACAGACTCAATGGGCTGGACGTGCTGGTCCAGCGGTGACGGCTCTTGTATTGAAGCAGGTGCTGGAGCATTAGCTCGAGGGTCCCTCGATGTGGCTAACCCTTCTTGATAGCTCTTAGCCGTCGTGATAGTTATTATCTGATTTGGAAAGAATGGAAATTCTGGACTAATAAAAGTAATAAGAGCCAAGGCTATAAGTCTAGGTAGGAAGTAGTTACAGATGTATTTGATCCGCCCTCGCCAGATAATATAATCCGATTTTTACATATGCTGAGCCGATCAACAGCTAGGTCAACAGTCAAGTTACTGACTCCTGCTGGCCGTACGAATTGAATTGAGTCGAATCTTTGAGTTAGAGAAAATATGCCCTGGCTGATAATATAAGTTTCCATATAGTAGAATGAGTGCCAAGTATTAGTTAACAGAGTTGATCGCCCTTGCGAATTGTAAGTGTTACGGACGACGTACGCAGAGGACAACAATAAGGTAACACAGGGGACAAAAAACGCTACGAATTACTGTAGTTTGATAATAAGTTCCCATTTCAGGCCGTTATATCATCAGAATGAGAGGTGAGTACACCCTATGAACCGTGACCATTACCTAACGAATAATAAAAAAGCTACCAATCGGTCTTTTGCTTCTCCCTATAATAGCAATTGCCTTGTTCGAAGCCCAAAATGTTACAACCCAGCAAAATGCCTACACTTTGCGTTATACAACCACCATAATACCCGGACTGGCTTGATTCATGAGAAGGGGGGCATTGAGGTCCA
The DNA here is from genome assembly GCA_002120305.1 of Hypoxylon sp. CO27-5. Classification (NCBI taxonomy): domain Eukaryota; kingdom Fungi; phylum Ascomycota; class Sordariomycetes; order Xylariales; family Hypoxylaceae; genus Hypoxylon; species Hypoxylon sp. CO27-5. The sequence continues at coordinate 114,838 of KZ112461.1, forward strand.
ATGCTGGCTCCGGTTCTACTTCTTCCGCATCAGTCCACCCTCTCTCCTTACCCCAGATAATCTTGATTCCTCGAGTCTTGACGACTTCAATAAGCCCGCGCATGAGTGCGCCTGACTTCTTAACGTTGGGCCACGCCTCGAATTCAATCCGGTGGACCCATGGCATTTCATCAAGAACGCCGATTAGTAGAGACTTCGAGAATCTCTCGTAGAAGTTGTCCGGTTGACGGAAACCCTTAAAGAAGTCATTTCCCGGGTCGCATTCCACGTAGACGGTGATCTTGTTCACATTGACGCAGTCTGATAGACCCAATGCAGGATTCACAACCCAGCCGCGTGGTGGGCTACTCCAGCCCGGCCCGAGGCGTAGTTCGAGCGAGGTCAAGCTCGATCGTTGGTTTGGCTTCATACGAGCCAGGAGAGGCTTCTTAGTCTTAAAGAAACGTCCCGGAATCGTCGGGAAGATGCGCACGGGGTGTGTGCTGTAAAACAAGTACGAAGCTTCTCTATATATAGTGCGACAAACTCGGAAAATAGCTAGCTTCTGGTGAATTCTCTTGTAGTTGTCACGATCGAGGTCGAGCACATCACCCGTGCCGACAAAATGGTAATCGTAGACCTTCAAACGTAATTCAGATGGAAGATCGAGAAATCGGAAAGGCAGCTGCTTCGCTCGTTTCGGCTTGCGCAGGTTCGACACAGATCCGTCCAGCGAAAGGGTGCCGATTGGTAGTTTCGCCACTTCATCGTTGTTATCGTACTCGGCTTCGGAGGTATAGGTAGAAGGGTAAGCCGAGCTAAGTGGCGTAGTAAAGGTTGAAGAGATAGGAGTTGGGCCTGAAGACGCTCCAATGGCCCTGGATCCCTTCGCCGCGACAGCTTTGCGACGCATTTTGGACACGTCGGTTTAATCGGGATCGCTGGTTTATCCGAATAGGATCCCTAGAATATAAATGTGGCGACACTAGCAACGCGGACTCGGCGGCACGCGACAGTCAACCTTTGCGTATAAAAGTCGAGGATGGTAATTTATACGTCTGGCTTTCTAGTTATTGCTCAAAGAAAATTGTTCCGCAGGTAATATGGGACAATTGTTTGTATCTCAGGACAAGTGGCATCGCCGAGGGTGGTGCCATCGTGATACTTCAACGAGTGACAACCACCCTCTAGAACGCAGCACTCTTCGCTGCCATGTTGGATATCGAAGTAGTAAGTCGACCGTATGCAGTATAATTCATAAGAGAGTAGAAATGACAAATAGGCTAAGACTCGGCAACAAGAGATAAATAGGAAAAGAATCAATTGCCCCGAAGAAAAGAGAGGGGAAGACGACCGGCAGAAAGGTAACCGGAAGAAGGAACTGGTAACTTGGGTAGTGAGTGGTAGAGGGTAGAGGGAGGAGAGGTTGAGTCAATTCTATTTGATGCTTCTTAGAATAGAATGTTTAGGAAAGGAGTCGGGAGTAATGGACATTCGCCATTCGCCATTCACCACTACATGAATGACATTGAACTGCTCCGAGTGTTTCGATACGTACCTACATATGTATGTACATGCAGATTGATGACATGATCTTTAGACTAAGTGGGGTGGAAATGGTCCAGGTGATTCGGTAGTAAAGTCAGGGACGGACAGACCGGGAGTTTGGCCGGTTCGGTAAGCGGGGTATAATACTGTAAGAAGGTTTTGAAAGTGGCGGGTGTTCCATACCGGATTGGGGATTAGCTCGACGTGACTTACGCAGTTAGGCTAAGCAAAGCTAAACAACAAAGCGCGCATGTGGGATATGCTTTAAGATAACCAACTCGTTCACCATCACCAATCACACAAAATAGGCAGGATGGCCGAGTGGTTATGGCGGAGGGTTCAAGTTGTCACGACTTGTCTTGTGTATTAAAACACCGAGATTTCCTCTGGAGCAATCCGCAGGGGTTCGAATCCCCTTCCTGTCATTCTTTTTTTTCATTCATTTGATATTAATTTTTATACTTGTTATTATCTGCTTCATTTTTGGTTTTGCATTCTTTCCTTTTTCCTTCTCAAGCCTTATAAATGGATTCGAAATATTATTTGAAAAATCTTCCAGTGGAATGACGTGATGTGGATTCTGGTTACATGTACATAAGTACCACGGACAAAGTTAGCACCGAAGCAACACACAGAGTCTTCGAGAACCAATCCCCGCAGCTTTCCGTTTACAGCTCTTACGTAGTGCCTGGGAAAACTTCGGTATGATAGAAAAAAAAAGATTGAACAGACTCCCCTATCTTACCAGGATGATTTTGAATTGAACAGGGTTAAGCTTTAGGACGGTCTAAAATTTCCTAATCCTCGTCATCCCGCGCAGTCTCAACCGACGAGCCTCTGGTCTGCATTCTACATTGTTGGCTGGATTGGCGCTGAGACCTTGGTATACATCCGTCATTCATTGCTAGATCCTAAGTATATATCGAGGTCGATAATCTAGCATCATGTTATCGAGAGCTCTCGCGCGCTCTGCGCGACTACCTGCGCTCTCAAGACCAGCCATAGCAACTCCAGCTTTTTCCAGAATATCCAGACCGGCTGCTCCGATATGGGTACGAGCAATGGCTCAAAACCGTCCTCCAAACCAACCGCCGAGCTCAGGATCAAGCCAGCAATCCAAATCTAATCAACCTCCATCCAGCTCGGCTCAGCCTACCCAATCTGAGACGTCCACTCCCAAATCTGCTTCCGAGTCCGCTTCACCATCAGCGCAACCTTCACAAGGCGCTGAGGCCGAATCCTCTACATCTAAACAGCCCGACTTAAGCCAACTCCCTGATCTCACCCACGGTATCCCGTCGACTCTCGAGTATGAAACAAGTGGCGCCACAAACAAGTCGGCGCTTACCGCACTTGAAGAGGATACGCACGAAACCCAAGCTGGTGGTGGACGCGGGAAGGGGGAGCTACCCGCATCCGCATATATCAGTTCGACAGAAAAACGGAGGAACAGACTCGCTAATCGCATGTATGTCGTGGCGCTGGTCTCCGGCGTTGTAGGATTAGCATACCTCGGCCGCGACTGGGACGAGGAGGAAGCTAAGGCGCATACCGATATCCCCAATGGCTGGTCGTTTTCGCTCTGGTGGAAGCGTATGATGGCTCGGTTTGGCGATGTCACGAGTTACTACAGCGAACCCGCCTTCGACAAGCTTCTACCCGATCCCGATCCCATGTTCGAGCGGCCATACACTCTGTGCATTAGTCTCGAGGATATGTTGGTACACAGCGAATGGACCCGAGAACACGGCTGGAGAGTTGCGAAGCGCCCTGGCGTAGACTACTTCCTGCGCTACCTCAGCCAGTACTATGAGTTGGTGCTATTTACTAGCGTTCCATTCGCCATAGGAGAGCCGTTGGTTCGAAAGCTGGACCCCTTCCGATTTATTGTCTGGCCGTTGTTCAGAGAAGCTACAAAGTACAAGGACGGTGAAATCGTCAAGGTGAGTGTTGATCGTTATTTGTCTCTATTTCTGTATACTGTGTTTATGCAGAATCACTAACACAGAATGCGCACAGGACTTGTCGTACTTAAATCGTGACCTCTCCAAGGTCATTATCATCGATACGAAGCCCGAACATGTCCGAAACCAGCCCGAGAATGCCATCGTCTTGAAGCCTTGGACTGGCGACCCTAAGGACACCGAACTCGTCTCATTAATCCCTTTCCTTGAGTACATCCATACTATGCAGTATAAGGACGTACGAGAAGTACTCAAATCCTTCGAGGGCAAGCATATCCCCACCGAGTTCGCCCGCCGAGAAGCGATAGCGCGTGCCGAATTCCAGAAGCGGTTCGAGTCCGAGAAGCGAAAGCGAAAGAGCGGGATGGGAGCTTTGGGCAACATGCTAGGCCTGAAGCCAACCAGTATGAGCATGATGGTGCCTGCCGAAGGCGAGATCAGCCCGAGCGAGGCCTTCGCGCAAGGCAAGATGTTGCAGGATATCGCACGGGAGAGGGGCCAGCGCAACTACGAGTTGATGGAGAAGGAGATCCGCGAGAACGGCGAGAAGTGGCTCAAGGAGGAACAGATGGCGACGGAGAAGGCTCAGGCCGAGGCTATGAGCAGCATGAAGTCGTCTTTCATGGGCTGGTTCATACCTTCGAAACCGGAAAATTCCACCACCACCAGTAGTGAGGCCAAGAAATAAGTTATGCCATTGGAAGGCGTGTAATGTGGGGAGATGTATGATACGAGGAACGAACGTCTAGAAGGGGAGGGGGGCGTTGTATCATTCGCATGATCCATTTGGTTGTTGATTGTACAGGACTACGGCGACAACCATCATTAAGGTACTACTACCGGTGCTATACCCTGGAACGAAACTCTACTCTGAAACGGCGGCATCATCATTTCTTGCATAGGACGGGGCTCAATCAAATCTGGGGATGACATACATTCACATGGTTTAAGGGCTAAAGAAAAAAAAAAACAGTGCACTGCTTGCTCATGCATGTCACACCCGAGGAAAAAGTCCCTTGGAAGGAAAGGGAAGGACTCGACTTTGGGAGAAAGAAAGAAAGAACGGCGGAAAAAAAAAACACGGAAAGATATACGCCGAGATAAATCTAATCTCTGTATTATAGTATAAGTGAGCGACTCGAGGCCAAACTCTACCCGGGCCTCGATTGCGGTGTATAGAAATCCATCGATATAGTAAGCTATAACTAGCTGGAGCACCCCTGAGTGGAGTTGACATGATAAAATATGATATGGATGCTCGTGGGGACATGTTGGTGCGCGGTGCAGTGTTGCCCAGTCCCCCCTTTTATGCTATGATATATGAAAAGGGGTTATCTCCGCAGTCATGTCCTCATGCCATCGACCAAAACTTGTACGTAATAAATCAACGCGCTCCCATCCCATCCTTCCTTCCCTCAGCGTTTACTCGACTATTTTTTTTTCTCGTTTCTTCCCCGTTTTCTAAAATGAAGGCCAAGGCGTCATTCGCTAGCCTACTTCGTAGTAGCCGGTGGGGGAGGGGGAGGAAGAGGAGGAGGAGGAGGGGACGACGATGATGATGGTGGCGGAGGTGAAGATGTTGGTGGTGGAGGTGGAGGTGAGGATGACGGCGGAGGAGGTGAGGGCGAAGGTGAAGGTGAAGGCGACGGCGATGGTGTCGGGTCCCAGGCATGATGATCGCGGCACCACTCGCAGTTCGGGTTGGTCTGACAATTGAAGTCGCTAAAGCAAGTTAGCATACACGTTAATATATAATTCATTCTCTTTATTCCCTTCTCTCGTCCGTGCCTCTACTCTAGGGCGTCGAAGAAGAAAGTTGAAAGGGAGAATGGGAAAAGGAGATTCCGCAAAGCATACCCGTCTAAGCACTTGCAATAATCCTGGAGCGCAACGCAATCCGGGTCTCCGTGGTCTTCATACCCGCCGGGAGCAGACGGCGCGTGCCATCCAGTTAGGGTAGTCCTAGCCGGCGGAGGCGGTGGCATTGCGAGGGCAGCGCCGCAGAAGGCCATGGTAAGGGCGATGATGTTGGAAGACCGCATGATGGATGTATGGTCTAGATCTTGATGTTTCTGTATGAAGTAAACTTTGAGTTGTTTCCTTTCTTGTTTTCCTAGTCTCTTGAGAATGTTGTCTCTAAGGCGGATTCTGTGTTGGTGTAGAGAATGATGCTACAATTCCTGTCTGGCTGGTTCCTTGCACATCTTTATATAGAATACCCATCATCGTGCCATCATATCGTCGAAATCTTGGCTTAATATCAAGCATCTAGTTCGATGGAGCAGCTCTCGATCAGATGTCACAGCGACTCCACACACAATATGATACCATAGCCTCTGTTCTCCATAGGTGACGACATTAGTCAGTGATGAGAAATATGTTTTCTAAGCAGAGAGACATTTCTTGTCCTTTCTGATGTTGCGGTGAGTCCTAGCCTTTACCTTGTCAGACTGAAAGAGCGAGGGGAGCAAGAAGCGTCCGAAGATATCACATGGTGTGGATATCAAATCAAACTAACGACGACCTTATACAGCCAAGGTTGTGATTCACCAAAATTACGTCGTAGGAGATGGGGTTTCTAAGCAAACAGTGTACTTGGCGTGCTCTCCTTTTCCTGCTTTCAAACTATTATCCTCCCCTTCGGGTACACCCCTCTAGACCCGACTACCACGTAAGGAATCCCAAGTAAAGTTGAGGAGGCTGGCTACGCGGGTACCACACATGCTCACGGGTCGTACAGTCATGACACAAAACGGCACATGTGGATTGAATTCGAAGTAGGCGACCCTGACATACATATTAGTCAGCATAACAAGCCGAGACAGCTCGAATTGTACGAATTCCAAGTGTCAAAGTCAGAAGTATACTTGATCGTTCTAGGACAACCGAGTCAGGGTCCATCTCGGCCGAGTCTCACTAGTTTTCTCATAACACTGTCTCGGAATCGTCATGCAGTGGTATAGGTATAGGGTCGCCGTCGTAGGCAGTTACACCAGTATAGGGATATTTTGTATGACTCGATGCTACCCCGACTATCCTTGGTCAATCTACCTGAAGACGGAGATTTAGGCGCCAGTTCGATTGATCACTCATGTCCTAACTTCTGCTCGGGCTCGAACGAGGTAATAGTGCTAATATTAAAAGCGATGTACGCATGCAATTAAAGCAGAAATTTGAGATATCAACGATACCCATTTAGCAGCAGACGGAAGCTAACGAAGGCTCTATCCCCACAACAAACTAATGATGGTATTATGCTACCTCTATTTAAACAGGGCCGACTGACTCGGTCCAAGCCAGATTCAAGTAGTAAACGAAAGACAAGTCGGTAGACAGTTCCAGCTAGATCAAACTAGCTTCTTGGAATGAGGTTAGAATAATGGAAAAAAGAAGAAAGTTTCTAACATAGAAAATAATAGCTAAGGTTCTTTTGTTACAATTTCTGTAGTACAAAGCTCCAATCTAGGACTACCGATGAGCATGAGCTTGCGTAAGCACCACGGATAGCGAGGAGTAATCTAAGGCGCCTTAACCCTGAACAAGGAAGAAAACACAACTTATAGAATAAGGGGAATGGATAGATGTGGCTAGCCGATAGCTTAACGGCAAGGAAAGCAGGTAGCCTTGCTGCTTTGTGCCCCTATCCGTATGGCCCCATATTCTGTTCCAGCTTCAAGGGGCTGGGCGTGGGAATGTGATAAGTATGCGAGTAGATCTACCGTACGCAGGTACCCGTGGCCAAACCAGCCATCAATGGTTGCACACCGATCATGTCGGTTTCCATCTCGTTGATTGGGCTATGGCCTATTGGTAGGGAATCTTCTAAGCGTCCGATCTCATCTACATAGGTAGGCAGGTATTTTCGAAATGATAGTTATACTACAAACACAGCGCCATCTTGCACAGCCAGATATACCCAAATCTTCATGATGAGTATAATAATAAAAAATAATAATTTTGTCCATCCTGGCTAAATATCCTGTCAACATAGTAGCGCCCCATCGCCGTCCGCCATCCCCATTTGCACATCTGATAGAACTCCCCAAATATCCAATTATGTGCAAAAATCTAAATGTACAGTTTGTCCCCTTTATAGATACCGCGCCATATATGAGAAAAAAAATAAAAATCAATCCGAGCCATCGTATAGTACATGAACATCGTCAGAAATACTCCTTAGATGTAACGCCGCATAGCTATGTCCGTAGCCTTAGGTCGAGATCCAAACGCCTGGTGCAGTTTAATGTGATGGGGGTGAGCTCCCCTAGATGCCATCCTAGCCATAAATATGAACGCGTTTTGTTGCTTGAGACGACTGATGGTGAAGTTGAGTAAGGTATTGTTATCTTTCAAGCCCGTCACTGAAGAGGAGCAAGGGCCATTGCATCGTGGCGGCAGTCGTTGCGGGAGCACCATTCATACTCACGCTCAAACCCACACCATTGGCCCCCGTACCGTTAACATTGGCACTAGGTCGCGGGTCAGAGCTTCCCAGTGACATTAGAGCGTTGGCGCTGTATCTATCCTGATTATCCACAATGGCGGCAGTCCAGTCTTGCCAGGTATTTCCTCCCGAAGACTGCTGCCGCCACATTATATGTGTAGGTTGCGTCATCTGCGTCGCTTGTGTAGCGAACGTCGTAAGTGGATTGTGGTCTGCCGTCTGAACTTGTGCCTGTGCCTGTGCCTCTGCCTGTGCGTGTGCTTGTGCTTGTGCTTGTGCTTGGGCGTGCGCGTGTGCGTGTGCTTGAGCCTGGGCCTGAGCTTGAGCTACGGCAACCTGCCCAGCTGTTTGCGCGTATAAGTAGGAGTTGTTTGGGTCGTAAGATATTGCATTAGTTGCATGAGGGGCAGATTCTGCATATGAAAGCGGAGGATACGCCCCGGTCTCAGGGACAGCTTCCGCGAAATAGTTATTACGTTGTGTTGCGATGACGTGGCTTGTTGAGCCGTTCACTGGTTCCGCGTCGTTATGGCCAGAAGTAGGATTCGGTGCCGCAGGAGGTAGGTTAGTATAAGTCGGCGAATGAGGAGACTGTTTGAGCATGTCTTGTGATAGTTGCTGTGTAACCGACTCATTGGCCTTTTGAAGTTGATCATGTGCTATCCAAGCAATAGTACGATGTATGATGGAAGATACTTCGTCGTGGAGACCCATACCGCAGCCTAAGACCAGACTCATTGTCAATAAAATGCGCAGGGCTGGGATTGAATTGTCGACTCACCCATGAGATTCCCAGTCTCCGCTACAATAGTTAGCCAAAGGTCCATATCCGCACGAAGAGCTTGAACTTCGGCTGGGGTCGTGTTATGCCGCCTTTCCCAGTGCGCGACCAGGGTGGAGAATATCGCCGTGACGTATACCGCGAGGCAATACCATGTTGAGTCTAGAGATTTTAATCTGTATAATTTGTGCAAAATTGTGAGCATATTCTTGGCGGTTTCTTCGCATATCTTCGTATTTTCGGCTATTAGCTTTGGGTCATTTGATATGCACGCGGCTGGATGCCGTAATGTGAGTCCTTAAACATTCAGTTAGTATTTATTGCATCTGGTGATCTCAGATAGGAAGGGCGTGAGGTGTCGGTTATGTAATATCGGAAATGAACCCTCAGACAGAAAACAGGGGTGATCTCAAGACCGGGAACTACTTACTAAATTCAAGGGCCATGTACTCTGCGTATAGAGCAAACATAGGTTGCTCGTGTTCGAGTTGCGCTGGGTTCGCTTTTAAAGTAGGAGGGAGGTCATCCCGCCAAACTTGAAGCTGTTCTTCAATGGCTTCGATGACAGGAAGGTATCGACTTGGATCCTTTCGCACGCAATATACATTTGCAAACATCTCAAGAAACAATGCTGAAATCTTAAACGCGGCAACACCAATCTCGTAGCGACACGGAACCGATCTCGTAGTGTCGACTCCGTCCTCGGTAAGAAGTTCATCGGCTATCATCTCCGGGAATTCAGCGTCAATGTCTTCCAAGCGAATAGACATAGGCCGTCCCATTCGACCATTCAATGTGACGACGGTCGAAAGAATTGCCCACCAAACCCGCTTGCGAAGTTCGTTTTCCAGGTTGGTTGGCTCGCCGGGTTTCTTCCAAGCGCGGTGGAGACCGAATTCGATAGCCATACTCAATGCATAATTACTCAACACGCTGCTAGTATTAGACTTTGGGAATCGCATTGTGTGTACACAAAGCATGGCCAAGGCCTGCAGATCATAGAGAGTTTTGGATGTAGAAAGGTCAAACCACTTGGTCAAAGCATAATGGTAATGCTTATTTGATAATTCGTTCAAACGGGCTCTTTGCTCAGGTTGTTCCCGGTTGCGAAGTCCGTACTGGAGATATATCGACGCAAATACTAAATGTATCATGGTCGTTTCGGCTACAGTTGGTTTGAAATTAGGGTCGTCGTAAAGGCGTCCCAGCTGAAATGTCCCATTTAGTACTGAGTCCGATTAGATAGATGTGGCTATGGTGGTTTGTACTTACGAGGTTCATGAAGGATGGTTTGTGGAGGACAGGATGAAAGGGATATATCATTAAAAAATACCATTCGGCATAAGTAAAGGCATCGGCTCTGGGAGGATAGTCGACATGAAGTACAGGGTTAATATTTGTGACGGATTGTAGCATAGCGTGGACGGATTTATTATAAACAGGCGAGTGAGCCGGAGCGTCGGGGGAGGGCTCGTCCATGTCCGGCACATCGAACGACCCGATATCTATGGTACTCCCAAGGATGGACAGAGTAGTGCCCTTAATAGAGCTCAAAGGAGCTTGGTCAGCTCCGACGCCTATATGGGTGTCTGCCAGCCTCGGTTCAGCGGTAGAGCGTAGAACATTGGAAACAGGTATCGTGGGAAGTCGATATCGATCCTTCACCCAGGCAGATGATCCGGATTGGTTCCACTGAGGTCTTGCCGTGGAATCTTGTATCTGGCCGCCCGTATTCTCGAGGCCTCCGTCGGGAGTTGAATTGTTGACCGGAGTCGATGATGAACGGAAGGGTTTGACCTCAATCCCATTCTGTTGAAGCAATCTTTCCAAATCCCGGATACGGTTTAGCATATCATTCTTCTCGCGCTCCAGCTCCTGCATATACCCTCTTCGCTCCGTGCGGCCTGTGACTCTGTCCGTCACGTAACATTCGAGGTTCTGGTTGATACAATGCGAACAACCTTCGGGGAGAGCATCGCAGCGGATTTTGCGTACCTGACGAGACTCGTGTTAGATCAGGGTTGTGCTACTCGGTAAATATACGAATGGCGTTGTCGAACTGAACGAACTACATTGTGGGGAAAACAATGCGACAATTGATTGAATAACCACTTTCTTCCTCTCCTTCTCGGACATGGTTATATTCACATAGTTGAATAGAACATACCTTACACCGATCACATGCTTGTCCGGTCCTCGTGTAGGACTGAAGTTTACTTTTCACGACGCTCGAGAAGTCATTGGGAGCAATGCGGTCACGATCCAATCGAGGCAGCTTGCACTTGGCACCGTCGGAAGAGTCGAGGTCGACAGCGTCACCAGGCCGTTTCGGCGGACGGCCTGGAGGCATGGCGACACGAAGCTTTAGAGGCCCGTGATAAGGAAAAAAAAAAAAAAAACGAGGTGCCGTTCTTTGGCGCACAATGGTTTGGAGCTTGTTTCGCGACAAATGGGAAAATGGAGTTTCCCGAAACCTTAAAGCACGGGAAGACTTGGGGGAGGCCTTACCTAATGGCGCTATATCTGGACCAGTATCTGACCCTATATCTTACCCTATATCTGGGCTAAGATAAGATCAACGGGGCACCTGGACCAGCTGCACGGGTGCCGTAAGGGGGTACGTACACTGGGGTCTTTAAAAAGCCTGGCTTAAGAGCTTAATTCTAATTAGCTTCTTGCACAGCCTCTTAAGCAAGTGGATTCAACGAGTGGATTCAATTCTTCGTAATCTTCGAGACCCGAAATACAGGAACAAAGGAAAAAAAGAGAGAGAGAGCATCCATGATAGGTAAAATAAAACAAACTAAAACGAAACGAAATCAAACGAAACGGAATCTGCCGGCGACGTAACTTGTGATTGCAAAAAGCATTGGAGGTTATTGGGATCGGACGGGCATCTCAAGTATCCGATTATGGGAACTCGCAAGCACCGGGGAATTTAATTGTTAGTGATAAGTCAGGTACCATCTGGGTGTCTGCTCGTCTCATTCGTCATATGCTATGTGACTATTGGATCCTCCACCCCAAGAACGAACGAGTCCCGTTTCCGCAGAACACGCCAGGACGCAAGGAGCCAAGTTGGTTGGAGTTAGACCCGGAAAAAGAAACCCGATTAACGGTTGAGGGTTGTTGTCTCGGCAGTCAAAGACCCCCGAGTCCCTATGATGGGAATAGGAATGTAAAAGCCGCCTGGAGAGCAATCATATCAAACCTACAAATCTGTGTACTAAGTACTAAGGTATGTAGAAAGATTGTCGTTGACATCATTATAGCACGCGTAATAGCAGTATAGACTAGCGTCCAACCGGAATACTTCGCCTATTGTTTAAGCCCTACTGATGGAGTCTTGGCAAGAGACGTCTCGGGCCAGACCCAGTTCAAGTTGCTAATAATACGTACGTAGCCCCTGGTCACGGATGGGGTTTCTAGAAGGATGAATAAAAGCAACTGATGGAGCCGCTGCAGGTGCACGACAGGATAAGAACTCAAAATAGACCCATGACGGTAGTTTACAACGGACAATATCCCGGATTCAGACTTTTACTAATAAGCGACCCGATTTCTTCAACATCAATTCCCCTTTATTCCTCAATCTCATACGTCCTCATATATTCCATACTTGGTCTGTGCCAACTGGTGACAACGTCAGCGACGAGAATACGAGTTTTGATCTCCGTTGGCTCCGCTCGTCTGCCCATCATACTTACATCGAATGTCTATGATGATGAAGATTACGGGCTGTGGTGGCTTGATGATCTTTCAATGAAGAACACGGGCGATCCACGTAGTTGGGTCGACCCTGCATAGGAGCTTTGTGGCACAATGATTAGGTGTTCCCTTAATTTAATGTAAGTGTATGTTGGTAATATCAAGCGACCTTGACCATTTTTCGATACTAGGATATAGCAATTTTGTTTATCGAGTTATACCAAACGGAATCTATAGCATTGAAGGGGGTCAAGTGATATACTGTATACCTACATGTAATGAAGCATTCGAAATTCTACATGCCAGCTGACTGCCAACTGTATGCCATGCCCCGCCATACCCCGCCATCTAGAACATCGAGACCCCCCACCATCAAATCTCAATCTCATCGCTATGCACTATCGTCATTCCTATCATCTTCCTTGGCGACTTAAAAGCAAACTCAATAAACATTACTCTCCAGTGATTATAATCAATGCCACGCGATAATAACCCGAACTGAAAATACGTATTCAACCAAACGCCTAGATTCGCGAAAGTGAGTCATGGCGTCCCCCGAGGGCGGCGCGGCGGCCCCGTCATCAGGGGTCCTAGAGACAATTCCGCTGGAACACGTGCCCTCGACACATACGGTTCACATCGGCCTCTTCAAGGACGTCGCCAATGCCGAGTTCCTGCAACAGCAGCTGCTCAGTCGGAATGCCGAGTACGAATATGCCTTCATCGACGCTACTTCTGTACGTTTTAATGAAGGGGCGATCATCTCTTCTAGCCCTTGCCCCTTGCTTTAGTTTTCTCATTTACTTACACGCAATGCCTCGCTTTGACTGTCTATGCATATGTTTTATCTCATTTAGTTACCTCCCAGCTAAATAGGGATACAAAGAAATATGACATAGGCTAATAAAGGTCCTCTTAATCCACATACAGGTAATCTCACGCTTCCAAGTCTTAGCCGCCGTCTACAAGGCGATAACGATACAACTGAACGGCAACATGAAGACGCCCAACATCCACTCAGAGATCGTATGTTCTCTCAGTCCAAATAACAACGTATGTATTATATGAAAATCTCCCTATCTACTTTGCCCTTGACACCTTTCCCCTTTCCAGTCTCACTCTTATCTCTACACCCTCTGTTATCTTCCTTCAACATAACTCACTCATCTATAAACCAATCTCACAACCTCCCAGATCTCCGAAGCTTACCGCCGCTTCGGCATAACGCCAACCAGCAAGCACCTCATCATCGTCAAGGTCCTCATCTCCTCCTCCTCCTCCTCCTCCTCCTCCTCCTCCTCCTCCACTCCCCCTTCCCTAACACCCGCAGCCGTAGAGCAGCACCTCCTTTCCAACGTTCAAGGCACACCCACCCCCTTCACGGGCGAGACCCTGCAGTCATCGCTCACGGACTGGCCCAAAGTGCGCAAGTACTACAAGCTGAACAACGTGGGCTGGCTAGACGGCGTCAAAGACGAAGTCCTGAAGCGGAGGGAGATGGAAATGCTCGTGGTTGGGAGTATGGCGTTGCGGAGCTTGTAATTATAGAGGTTGGGAGGATTGGAAGGAGAAATGGGAAGGGAAAAAAAAATTGGTCGTTAACATAAACTGGACATTAATAGATGATATGAACGATTTGTATGCTAATCTTGAGTTTTCCCTAAATGGATAAAATAACTCAAGTCTTATCCGATCTTCTCCGATGAAGTGATATAATTGATATAAATGCCACCCATGTAATTATCATTGATTCGTAAGTCATTTCGCTCGCACACCTAGACCCAGTGATGACCTCCCGTATCCAATAATCCTTAACCTCCCTCTCAGCTAGTCAACTAGCAGTCAGTCTTGCCAACTTGCAAGTCCACTCCTCTCGAATTCCTCGATACCTACTACGCCGCCAACCCCAACGATGTCCTAAACCGTCTCTTAAGTTCAGCCCACATCGCATCTCTTCCGCTCTTCGTCCGTGAAATGGCATCTCTATTCTCATACGCCCTCCTCAGTAGATACTTCATGCACTCGCCCGTCGTGCCCCAGACGATATACTTATACGCCTTGGGCACGTCTCCCTTCTCCCTCACATACCCGGCGCACTGCTTGGCCGCACACACCAGCTCGCAGCTAACTTCGTCCGCCATACCTTGGAGCTGCGCGATCGCTAGCTCCGTGCCCCTATCCGCTTCACCGGAATCCCTGATTTCGCGCGCTAGTCGTACGGACTGTAGGTTGTGCGAGCCTAGCACGATACTAACGCGCGGGAACGTGACGTCTGGTTCTGGTGCCTTCAGGACAGACCCCCATTTCCGGCAGATGAGACTGGCCGCGATGCCGTTGTATGCTGCGTCCGTGTCGGCCTTGGTATCGTGAATAATGTGCCTCGGGTCCGCGCCTAGGTATGCGCCGCGCACAAGCTTGACACCCAGCGTAAAGCCCTCCTTGCTTGCTACCGCTAGGTGCGCCGCCAACGTTGCCGGGGTCGATTTCAGGTACGCCTGATATGTGCCGTAGACGATAGCGTGGCCAGGGATCTTGGTGTTGTACTTGCGTTGGTACGCCAGAGTCCAATCGTCGATGCCGGCCTGGATCGCCATCTGCTCGGCATCGAAAAGTAGCGGTACGTCTCGCTCAGCGGCTAGCTCGCAAATCTCGTCGATGGCTTTGCGTAGATGCTTGGGCGGCGGTAAACGGTTCTTGAGAGCATACAATGCTTGCCTGCCGGCACCACTGAATTTGAGAGCGACGAAGTCGCCGGGTTGGGCAAGTCGCACAGTCTCCATGGTTCCTGCAGCCCAAGGGCCGATCTCGTTCCGCACGCACTCCTCGGCCACAGGGCCCTCTTCGCATGCCGCGAGGTTATGGGTCTGTGACTCGGTGAGAACGATCTCACGAGCGTACCCTAGGATAACGCCAGTGAAGCCGATCTTCTTGAGGCCGTCGATGGTACGACGGACCTCGGCCGCGTTCTCGCCAGCACAGAACTGTGCGTAAAAGGTCTTCTTAAGGAACCAGCGGAGCAAGGGATTCTTATCCGGGTTGAGGACGGCTTGGTTGGAATGAGCGAGCGTGTTCATGATGGCCAGGGACGGAGGCAAGAGGATTGGGGAGCATGATATGCTGGTGGTGGCCAGATTACGTAGTACTGTTGACAAAGGAAGTACAGACAATGGCGCTGACTTAGCCATGGGGGGAGAGTTGCCTGGTACTTCTGTGGGAAGCTGAGCTGCATGTGTTACGGCAGCTAAGGTAGGTTGGTCTGCAGGAGGTGAAGGTCTTGTTGAGGATGAATGTATTTTCCTTATCGTTGTTGTAGCTACCCTGAGCTTCTGGTAGGGGCCATTGCGGCCTATGACATAAAGGCCGCATTGTGTATGTCTTATCGTGGTTAAGTATATTGGTAAAAGGGAAGGCCTGCTTACCACCAAGACTTGCACCATTGTTAGTGGTTTGCGGTACTTTGGTGACAGTGATAAGTGTGTGAGAGTAGGGTATAACAAGGGAAGGAATATGTGAGGGATATAGGACAACAGGAAAGCACTGAGGGAGATACAGTGAATATGTAGATAAAACAACAATGGAAAACTTTAGTATGGAGTGGAAGATTATACTTTAACTATCTCATAGTTCTATTGCCGCGTATATTCTAAGCGGCTTCTTTATCTCCGGAATCGCAACAGGCCTCCTGATGCAATGCTAGATCAAAGCCGACAGGGGCGCATCGTACGGCATTCAGGGAGTGACCTTGAGGATGGCGAACAATCCACTTTGAAGACGGATATTCCAATCACGACTCGATGACATGAGATACTTGCAGGTCCAATCCACCGGGAGCTCTTATCGTAGATGATCACGTGGACCCATCGTGCCCAAGAATGCCGTCTGTAACCGTAATGCGAAAAAAATTAGTAGGCGTAGCCATTGTCCAATCAGAGATAAAGACGGCGGGTAGTGGCATAGAAAACCCGAAAGATTGAGCAATAGACTCAGCTTAGCGCGTGTAGTTGACCTTGTAATCTCCTGGCTTTGTATTGGTTTTTCTGCTCAAACTCCGATCCGGTTTGCTGGGGTTGACCAAATATAGTAGGAATAAGCCGCGAGTAGATTCTGTATGGTTCGAGGCCTGCGGCCAAACGTGGGGTATCATAAGCCAAGCCAACTGACGCATTACTGCAAACAAAAGCGATGTTGGCCGAACTCGCTGATTCATAACGATGGATCAAAGAGTAGACCATAACGTAATTTGGTTTTACCCTTGTGGGCCACATGCCCAGAGGTTGACCTGTGAATATATCCCTTAGACATAATCCTCATCAGTGGTGCGAATTGCCTTCAGTTTCCGCTGTTATAGCGTGGACCCCACAATTCATCTGCATACCGAATTATCTGGTACGGTTTACACCGAACTCCTATGCGCGAACAGCCGTAGTAGCCGGCGATATAGCTGATCTTAAAACCGAGAGGGAGCTTATAACGTTCAACGAGTTCCTCCGCGCGAATCCATATTAGATTCCTTCTAGTATGGGATCGAGAGATCGGTATCTCATCTTCATGTCGCCTTTTCCTCAAGTTGGGTTGCTTTTCCAAGATGTGTCTTGATAAATTCGACATACCCAACGGGACGACCCTTCGCAAGCGAAATAACGTCCTGGATACCACCGTATGCAAGACCGAATTTCAGACCCTTTTTAGCAGTCCTTGCAGTTTCTGCAGCCGAAAATCGATCTGCATCAAGGGATAATGATTAGTCTTATGAATGTGATTGGAGTAGAGGTTGGGGGAAGCATACTCCAGAAACTGAAGCCCCCAGCTACGGCCAAGCTAGCCATTACGGTGCTAAATAGATCCTTCGTCCCACGGTACACATCAAATAAGTTCTCAGCGCAGAACATGGCGGTGCTTAGAACGCTCAGTCTTGCGCCGACTTTCAACCCTTCCTTCAATCCGCCATATGCCAGGTGATAATTCTTGCTCTTGTGATATAGGTACCAGCCAGTAGTAGTTGTAGGGAGTCGATGAGCGTGTTCGGCTCTGAAACGTAGACCGGCCATCTTGCTCCCATGCGCAAGACCCAATGTCATACCTACGCTGAAGGCTGTCAACGCTGCAGCGGGGATTCGTATCAAGGGTGGGATAGATAGGCGAGAGTCTTTCCATAGCTGGGTGTATTCATCGCGGGTGGGAGCCCACACCTCTCTCATTTCTCTATCGGATTCTGCCATGGTTAATTGCGCAATGACCTTGATGCCAGCTGTGGTAGAATAAGAACTACGGTATTGCGTTAAGCTGTCTGACTTGAGGAATTGATTCCCAATAAGGTTGCACAAACCGAACGTTGTTGTGAAATTAGTTATAAATTGATCTTGTGGTACCTGTCGTAGCGAAAGCCAAAATCTGAGGAGCTTCCAAGCTTCCATAGGCCACTTGCTTACTCAGGTGTTGTTGGGGTTACATAATGCAGCCACTTTACGCGACCACGTGCTACCGCGTTTATCTAGGTACCTTATCTGTCTATTTAGCTTCGATTCATCCCTGCAATCGGTACAACTCGCCGAACAGGTACCAAACAACCCGCGATCTTAACAAGGATCGGTAACACAAGCAAAATTAATTTATATTAGGCAGCCATCCGAAATAACGGCGCTTATCTTCACCAAGAGACAATATGGTAAGTCTTTTGAATACATCTCTTATTTCTTTCATTGATGATTTGCACCTCTTGTCTTAACGGAATCTTGTACTACTTCACTATAATCACCAAATATGAAAACACTTCCGCTTACCTCGATATAGGTTCGACGGGATGAGATACTCGACATCGACTTGTCGATAGGCTTCAAGTATGGCATTCACACAATACTCCTATTTGTCGATCCCACGAGCTCGTTCAGCGATATTGCGGACGAGTTGCTAGAGATATTGAGAGAACGCTACCCAGAAGGATTAAAAGCTTCTCTCGCTTCTCAGGAGAAGACTGAACTCCCCGATGACCCTTTACAAATTGAGTTTGCTGTACCAGAATCACCCACAGATCTCAGTCAGGGTTGGAACCCTCTTAATGTCGGAAAGAAGGACACCCCAGCCAGCAAAGGCCTCAAAGACAACAGTGTTGTGGCTTTTGCATTTAGACCTGATGATGCGGATGATGACTATGAGGTCGAATTCGAAGTCGAGCCTCCCCGGTTCCAGGATGATTATGAGGTGGAGCAGTGATGAGAATAGTTGAAGGTAGCACATTTATGAGACTGCTTTGAGCATGGATAGAATCCCTTTAATGGTGACAATCAGCCGAACAAGGCGTTCAGAATAAGGGTATATTAATGGGTTCGAGAAGTCATGATGAACAGACTTATACCCAAGGCTAGGAAAGGAGGCTGTGTAATATTTCGCTGTGAATCCGAAAGATACGACAATTGCTTCATTGGTCATTCAAGCTGCCTGATGGTAGCCCTCGAGATACGAATACGACCATTAATAATAACAAAGATGCTTCTCATTGATTAAAAATACATTCGTAGATGACTACCTGTTTATATTGCTTTACTCTCAAACATCCCATTTTATTTACTATGTAAATCGACAAATACGATGGAAGATTGAAGCCTAGGTGTTAACCTGGAAAGGAACTATAGTTCGTATCGCTAAATTTAGCGATATTTGGCGCTCCAATGTGGTGCGGCTCAGGGTCCTAAAGCACCATAATATCCGACCGCCGGCGTTTCTTTAGTGGATCTCGGTGCCTAGATCTCAGGGGCCGGGGCTCTCGAACCCCTATTCTTTCACATCCAATCGAAGATAACAAAAACTTGCTTTCCTTACTGAAGCAAACAATGCTCCAAATGTTTCTCTCCTTACTCCCAATTCCAGGGTACCATTCATTATTAACGGGCTTCGCCCACATGCCGTCGTCTACATGTCCCCTGCGGCTTTTCTTCGCAATGCTTTGCGAGTCCTCATCCCGCTCGCGGTAGTATCTAGTTTTTATCTGTATCTTTATCCCGTCTTCCTTGGATGCGCGTTCCCTCTCCCACAGCCAGCCGATAAGGCTGAGCAGGATACCGTTGCTGCATTCCAAGACACATTGAAGCAGCATGTTCTCTCTCCGAACAAGGCTGCGCCATTCCGACTTCTTGCGCTTGGCGACCCGCAGCTCGAAGGCGACACTTCTATAAGGAACTACAACCGCGAGTCGTTCCCTCATCTGACGTGGGCTATCCGCCACCTCACCTACAAGACCGATCAGCCGTCGCTACGCAAACGTTTGCGACAGGTAGTACACGATCTTGTCGATGTCTTTTTCGACGACATACCCGACACAGCCGAGTCGATCCGTAAGCGCATAGACCTATTCGGGAACGATTTCTACCTCGCCCACATCTACCGGACGTTGAAATGGTGGGCCAAGCCTACTCACGTCACTGTACTAGGAGATCTGCTCGGAAGTCAATGGATTAAGACTCCAGAGTTCGAGCGGAGAAGTTGGAGATTTTGGAACCGCGCGTTCAAAGGGGGCGAGCGCGTCCCCGACAATGTCGCCCTCTACCCTGCCGACGAATACGATCTAGCCGGGTTACTCGGAGTCGAGGATGAAAACGCTGCGGCTTGGCGGCGCAGGCTTATCAATGTCGCGGGAAACCACGATATTGGCTATGCGGGCGACCTAACGCTCGAGCGCCTGGAGCGATTCGAGCGCGTGTTCGGTAAAGCTGCCTACGAGCTGCGGTTCGAGTTGCCAATTACGGATCCTGTGCTCAATGCTACTATCTACGATCCCGAGAAGAACCCCGACTCCAACCGCCTAGTCCCCGAGCTCCGCATCGTCAACGTCAATAATATGAACCTCGACACCCCAGCTGCAGACCAGAGCCTCCAGGACAAGACCTATGCTTTCGTGAACGACGTCATCAACACGGCTTCCGCGGTCGAGTACGCGGGGCACTTCACGCTTGTGCTAACTCACATTCCGCTGTATAAACCTGAAGGAATTTGTGTCGATGCTCCTTATTTCAACTTCCATGCCGGGGGTGGCGTCAAGGAGCAGAACCAGCTATCAGCCGACGCGTCTCGCGGATTCCTCGAGGGTATCTTTGGACTAAATGGTGATCCCAATGCGCCAGGCCAGGGTAGAGGTCGGAGAGGCGTCGTGTTGAACGGCCACGATCACGAGGGCTGCGACATATACCACTACATCAACCAGACGGAGGAAGAAGAACGTCAATGGCGAGTTACTCGGTGGTCTAATGCCCAGGCAGAAAAGCTACCCGGAAAACCTGGAGTACCGGGCCTAAGAGAGATCACCGTTCGAAGCATGATGGGTGGCTTTGGTGGAAACGCCGGCTTGCTCAGCGTTTGGTTCGACGAAAACGAATGGGAATGGAAGTTCGAATTCGCGAACTGCGCTCTGGGCCGCCAGTATTTCTGGTGGTTTGTCCATATCGTGGATCTAATCACTATTGTTGCACTGGTGCTCTACGGTATCTTACAGGCTGCGGCAGCGGCTGGGTTTGATGTCGAAAAGTCGCCCGCTGCGAATAACGCTGGTGCTCCTAAGAGTGAGGGCTTTGAGAAAAGCCCCGTCCATGTCAGCAATGGTGACACTAAGAAGGGATGAGTGCCCCTATATGGCGTACGCGGAAGAGTAACGAGTCATGAATATACTTGTATAAAATGTGGCATAGACTAGGCTAGACACCTAATGGAATATTTATTAATTGGTTAGAGCATATGAGCTATTTATACGGGATTTGTGGTCCTCGATGAACATCAGGATATTACACTCCTCGCCTGAGTAACTAAGATATCTTCCTATAACTTGAAATCGAGAACAACAACATCGACACGTGCAGTTGAGTCCAAATCTGCAGCATTACTAGCTCGCGTGAACACAGACAGCACATTGTCATACTCTAGCCTCGTGGTGTCGACTAGGGGCTCAGTCGGCGGGAACCCGTCCCGCCGCCACACAAGTTCATACTCAGAATACTTAGTTTTCTTCGATGCCTTCAAAATCGTCAAGGTCGGAGCGTTATGGTCCGGTAAGATAAGATATAGGTCATCGTCCTTACTTACGGCCAACCGGCCCCGCTTACCTCCCTTTACACCTTGAACGTGAGGGAGCGCGTGTTGAGTCCATGTTCCTGTTTCTAGCGCATTAGTATCACCACAAGGTAAGTAAGACACAATGTGAAGAAAATAGAAAGGAACTAACCATCTGGTGATCGATAATAATGCTTCCACTTCTGCTCTCCATCAACAGCATCACGATTCAGCACATGCACGCCACCCTCACCATCAACAGCCTGGGCCTCCTGATTCGAAAGTCCAGAGCCCTTGGGGATATCGAACGCCACGATACCCTTCGAATCCGGCCTTGCGCTTTCCCCCTTTGCCAAATCCGCAATCAGCTCGCCCGCACCGTTTTTCCAAGTCCGCCCCCCGTCGTCCGAGTACGCGTAGCAGATATTGTGGTTGTTCTCTGCGGAATTGGGCCCGCGCTGCTGCTTGTGCTTGGTATCGAGGGGGTCGTCCCAGCCCTCGTAGTGCACGAAGCCTCGGTACACCCACGTCGCGTGCAGCCTGCCGTTGCGGTAGTCCAGGCCGTGGATGTACGGGTTGTTGTCGACGCCCTGGAGATTCGTCCCTAGCACCTCGTACTTGTAGGCGCCGCCGCCGCCGCCGCCGCCGCCGCCGCCGCCGCCGTTTTGTGTCTGCGCCGAGTACACGGCTACGTGGTCGTCCCCGAGACCGGCTTTTCCCGTGCGGAATGAGAATAGCAGGTTTGTGCCTAGCTGCACGAACCGTGGGTATGTGATGTAACTGAATAGCTCGTCGTGCTCTGCGCCTAGACCTGGGAGACGGGATAGGTGCGGTGTGAAGAGCGATGCGGACCATGCAAAGGATTTTGGGTTTTGAGCGACGCCGGGTTGGGAGTGGCGGTAGCGTAATCTGTTGCTATTAGGTATAGGTCGCTTAAGGGGATTGAGGCTATTTACACGTCGCAGTGATGGTCGTATGAAAGATGGATGGTACCGTCGCCGGGACAGACGCCGAGCTTGATATGACTAAGCGACTTATTTCTCTATTCTAAAGGCAAGACTTAGTTTACCTGGACTGTGTTGTGCCCATCATCCGTAGTCTGCGGGTAATCATCGAAGACTAATGTCTCCCATTTCCCTTCCGGCAGTTTCCTGCGCGAAAGATGGATGTATAGCGGCTCTTTCGAGGCGTCCTCTAATAGGGAGCTATAGAAGGCCGCATACTGCCATCCGTTAAATGATTGGATGACGTCCTGCTGAAAGGCGTTCCCATTCAGTATGCATTTCCGGTGCGTCGGGTCCGGGCCAAGCACCGATATTGAGGGATCCGGTAACATCTTTTCGGTCTTGTTAATGGGATCCTATTAGTGGAGTGTGGAAAATAAATGTGACTGGTGACAAGATAAGAGCCTTAAGGAAATAAGGCTACAGATGAAATGAGATAAGCCGGCAAAAGGGAGAGGAGGCTAAATACAATTACGAGGATCTGAGAGCCGATATGACGATGGTCGACTTCCAGATCGAATCCGAACGTTTCGCGATAGTGTCAGAATAGATTGCCTGCAGCTCAACTGCCAGCAGATACTAGATTCAATTGTTGCTACAACCTATCTCAATTCTTAATCAATTTTACGACAGAGCTCGTACGATGGAGTTAGTTTCCAACTATGTAGCCTTTAAACGTTGAAGTGCCGGTGTAGCAATCGCCCGAGTTGACGGCCGATAGGATGGACAATAGAGCTTCGAGAGGATACAAGGTACCCCACGTGTAAGTGATGGACTCGCCATGAAGGATACCCTGAAATTATCTAGGTATCTAGTGCCGTCATCATGTTTCATTCTTTAGGGCACCTTGTAAATTTAGAACACCGTCTAGGAGACCCCTAAATATGTCGTGTTGTAAGTTTCGTAGCTTACCTGCCTAGGTAGGCACTCTATTTGAGTGTAGAACTACGTCTGGATACATGTAGTTCGGTCTTTTACCGATGCAATTTACTTCACTTATACGAGACACGTCCTGATACTTCGTACCTTCGTATGAGGAGAGTTATCACTACCTAGGTATAGATCCTACAAAGATTCAAACTCGTCATTTTAATTATCAACACTAAATAAGAAAGGAGTCCCTGAGCTGGTTGGCCCCGGGACCCCGGTTCATCTCCCCCGCATTGAGCCTAAAGTACCAACGTGAATTAGCCCGGCTGGTTGGTCGGATTGGAGCTGACAACCGCCACACTATCTTCACTATTCGGCCCTGACTTCCAACCCCTAGAAATACTTCTCCACTTCCCCTACAACCCCAAATTGCTTACCCTGTCAGCTTTTTCAAGCTTCAGGTCGCCTAATCTTTGAAAGGGGCTCATGTATACGACGCAGTTATCATTGACAGCGACTCAGAGATCAAATTAGAGGAGCCACACGAGATCTCGAAAGACATTAGGAAAAAGATGATCCTCAATTACTTACTTTCGAATCCAATCAGTGTTGATATGAACCTCCAGATCTACGGAATAATTCCCCAACCTTGGCTTTAGCACTACTCCAGGTCTCCAGATCTTTAGCCCTGGCCGCCCATGGGGTATGGAGAACAGGGGGCTTCGCAAGTGCTGGAATGATTGCTAGTTGTACCAGGATTCGCTCGGTCCAATGATCTCCAATGCCATCCAGCGATTCTATTTGGTGGAAGAATACGGAATTTACTCAGCCTGCATTTTCCACCCATCACAGGCGCCCAGAGCATGGGGACCTCCAGATCTCTCTCTGTACCCTGGTCACCCAAAACGTGGTATCGCAGCGAGGCGAGAAACCCTCTGTCGGCAGCTCACCCGCAGCAATCATGCATTCTTTAAAAGGTAGGGTCTTGCCGCTCGTCTTACGCGAGCCTGGCTTTTCTTTCTTGCGCATCGCTCAATAGCACCGGACGACGGTAGCGTGCCTACCTTATTCACAACAGAAAGAGAGCCGAGGAGCATAAGAGACGTGATTATAGGGAATTGTGGTTCGGGTTCACTCCCACCCATCGACCACCATGCCGTCCTTATTGAAATATATCGTCAAAAATGACGCCATGAAATCTGACCCGAAGGAGATCTACGGATGGAGGGTTTATCTTCTGGCTTGCTCTGTAAGGCATTGATATTCTTTGGCGAATGGTCATATGGAATTAACAGTTGTCCTCTTCTAGGCTTGTTTTGGTGCCATGTCTTTTGGTTGGGACAGTGGTGTCATTGGTGGTGTTATTAACCTGGATTCATTCATCGCGTATGTCCCGCCTTAATGCCTAGGGCTCGGTCGCTATCTAGTCTAAATAGAATCTAACATTACATCGTAATAGTGCCTACGGTTTAGGAAGCAAGGACGATGTCGCGACAGCCAATCTGCAAGGAAATATCGTATCTGTGTTACAGGCTGGATGTTTCGTAGGCTCTCTCGCAGCTTACCCTCTAACAGATGCCTTTGGGCGCAAGCCTTGCTTGATGGCTGCTGCTCTCTTCACTCTCGCAGGTGTGGCTATGCAGGCTGCTGCTTCTGGTCACCTTGAGCCTATGTATATCGGTCGATTCATCTCTGGTCTGGGTGTCGGCGCATCTAGTGTCATTAACCCGATTTACGTTACCGAGAACGCACCTCGCGCCATCCGTGGTCTACTTACCGGATTATATCAAATGTTCATCGTCACTGGTGGTATGATAGCATTCTGGGGCAACTACGCAGTCAGTGTTCACTTGTCCGGCCCTAGACAGTACATCGTACCACTTGCCATCCAAGGCCTTCCCGCTTTACTGCTCTTCTCCATGATGACCCTTTGCAACGAATCTCCGAGATACCTCGCTCGCAAGGACCGTTGGGAAGATGCGAAGGCCGTGCTCACGCGAATCCGAAACCTCTCGCCCGACCACCCATATCTGCAAGATGAGTTCCAGGAGATCGCCGATCAGCTCGAGTACGAACGACGCTTAATTGGCGACGCCACCTTCTGGTCGCTACAGAAGGAGATGTGGACCGTCCCAACCAACCGCAAGCGCGCATTGCTCAGCATCATCCTTATGATTTGCCAGCAGATGACGGGCACCAACGCCATCAATGTGTACGCGCCGCAGATCTTCAAGAATTTGGGTATTACGGGTACCTCCAATTCGCTACTCAGCACTGGTGTCTACGGCATCGTAAAAGTCCTATCGTGCGCCATATTCCTGTTATTCATGGCCGACTCACTGGGACGCCGTCGCTCCTTGTTGTTTTCCTCTATTGGCCAGGCCTTCTGCATGTTCTACATCGGCCTTTACGTGCGCATTTCGCCGCCGGTTGACGGTCAGCCAGTTCCTGGCGCTGGCTACTTTGCCCTCGTCTGCATCTTCATTTTCGCTGCCTTCTTCCAATTCGGCTGGGGTCCTGCCTGCTGGATTCTTGTATCTGAGATCCCGGCTGCTCGTCTGCGGCCTATGAACGTGGCTCTGGGAGCGGCAACGCAATGGCTGTTCAACTTCGTCGTCGCTCGTGCTGTGCCTAACATGCTTGCTACCGTCGGTGCGCATGGATACGGCACATACCTCATTTTCGGCAGTTTCTGCGTGTGCATGTTTTTCTTCGTATGGTTCTTTATTCCCGAGACCAAAGGTATGTTTAACTCCAGCCCGACCCCTTTCCCATGAAGCAGATTGCTTATTCTATTATTAGGTATCTCCCTGGAGCAGATGGACAAGCTTTTTGGAGTCTCGGAAGAAGAAAAAATGGAGATTACCGAGGGTGGGAAACATGAGGTGTCGAAGGTAGAAATTGAGGAGCATTCTCACCGGTCGGATAACAAGAGTGTGTAAAATGAATGACGGATAGGAGAATGGAGATACCCTGATGTAGTACGTGATGTTTCACGAACCTAAGTAGCTAGAGACTTGATAGGCTCTAAAAGAATCTTTTTGATCAGTTCCTTACTTGAATTGTACTGATATATTCATGATATACAACCCAACATTTGGCCCTGGAAGCTGCTACAGGAATGGTAGTTTTCGTAATAAGGTGTACCCCTTGAGACCACTTGCCCCCGATCCCTCAGTATGCCCACGCAGGAGCGTAGTAGACATGCTTGAGCAGAGGTATGAGAATGCTGTACGAACCATATCACACGTACCTTATAGGAGCAACATACATCATACAATCAAGTATGTAGCATCATGTGCGGCCCTAGGTCACTAGGTGAGTCACAGATGAAGTAAATGTGTAGCAATTATCGTTTCAGTGTCGAAGGCATATACTTGGCTAATGGTGGAAAATATACACGTCATCTCAAGCACAGCGGACATAACGCGTTGCGCTCATTGTCAAGATGACTTGTCGAAAACGCCCTTTTTGGCTTCGTACCACTGATATGGATAAGTTAGCTAAGTTTGCCTCCTCGGGGATCGATTTGTTAAGGCATTGTTGACTTCGCCATGACTTAGAATTGTCATAAACTTTATAAATCGAATTCATATTGCGATCTATTTATATGCAGTAATATATTGGCCTATTAGGATTGTATTAGCAGAAGTTCTTTAATACAGCAAGTACCTGTTACCCCTATATCAGACATCTTCTATTTTATTATCATAACTACGACTTCACCAACATAAACACCAAAATCATGCGACAACTACAAATCCTCGTAGCTCCTTCTGGCTTTAATAACAGTTTAGAGTCGGATGAAGTCGCTGATTGCATCGAGGAAGGAATCAGAAGAGTATTTCCGGAGAAGTCCGCCTTCATACACAAAGCGCCTCTCTATGAAGGAGGAAATAATTTCTCTCGGGCTCTTTTGTCATTTAACGACGCAAAGATCCATTACTTCGACGTCAACAGCCCATTCTACTACCCAACCCCTGCATATCTTGCATTCATTAACGGCGGCAGTACCGCAGTCGTGGACGTGGCAGCTGCTATTGGACCCCAGTTCTTTGTAGATTGCCCCGATCCGACTGCGACAACTAGCTACGGCATCGGGGAATTGCTCGTTGCTGCTCTGGAGGCTGGATGTACGAAAATCATTATTGATTGCGGAGAGTCAGCAGCCCTTGATGGTGGTGCAGGAATGCTTCAAGCGCTTGGCGCTAGGTTGATTGATGCAAATGGAAAAGATATAATCACAATTGGTGGAGCCCCTGAATTAGCACGTTTGGTGGTTATTAATTTGAATAATATCCATCCAAGATTACGCAAAGGTCAGTTTAAAGTCCTGTTGATTCAGAATATGGTTTTTACTAACTCAGGTATCTAGGTTCCCGTGAAGAAATATGCATAGAAGCTGTATATGGTACTAGGAGTGTACTTTGTGGTCATAATGGGGTAGCTTTTGATGATCACGTTTTGACAAGGGCCTCCCTCAAACAAGTTGAAGACTTGTCGTTGGCATTGGAGGAATTTGCAGATGTTGCAGGCCAAATTCTGAGAGTGAATGTTGGAAATGAACCTGGAAGTGGAATTTCCGGCGGATTAGGCACTGGGTTGATGCTCCTCGGGGCTCAGTTTCGGTCAAGACGTAGCGCTGCAGACGAATACTTTGATTTTGAAACTCTGTTCGACAAGCCGTGGGATTTCGTTATCACAGGCACACGAATTTTCTCCTCTGAGATCTCAAAGGCGAATATGCCTAGGAAAGTTGTCAAACTTGCTCAGAAACATGGCGTACCTGCAATAGTTGTGGCTGAGACTATCGCTGAAGAGAGAACTGCTGACATCTACAAGGAAGGGGTCAGTTCGTTCATGACCACTTATGGTGGGCCTGCGTTTCCTCAGGGGAAAACTAATGAGCTCATAAAAGACGCAGTACAGAGAGCTATGCGTATGGTTCAAATAGGGATATCCTCGAGCCAGGATCAGATTGAACCTCAAGTAAAGGGAATTGAGTCGGCAATTACAAAATTAGAACTGGACTAGACTGACCTGATCTAAGGACAACTAATATCTATTTGAGGCTGCACGTACACGCTACAAGGAATATTTGTCTTGGTAAGATTTTCCTAAATTACCTACCCTTATACACCCACAGCATTTATCCTCCAAAAACACATTTCTTGTATAAAGATCGTTAGTGTTGTACGTGGGTAGGTATGGGGTCTAGGGACATCATCTTTTAGGAGCTGGGGAAGATTTTATACAACATTGGAAACCGGGTCATTTTCAGGGGAGCCGATTGGGAGTAAGTAGCTTTAAGTACCTAGGTATACTTCTCTCTAGTCGCCTTCTAATAAATATACATTCTTTATGAAAAGTGCTCGAGAAGCCAATTTCTGATGAACCAAATAGCCATGCTAAATACCATAAGCATGAATAACCATGATAGAACCCCCGCTATTATGTGATCTCGGAATGTTTGTGCTGCGTCGCCTTTGCTATTATTATGTGGGAACGGGCGGTCGGGTATAGGGACGTTCAGAATCTTGCACAATGGTTCCCATCCTTGGCTCACTTCATAGAAGAAAAGCTTCTCCGGAGGTACGACCTGCCTTAGATGTTCCTCGTGCTTGCGAAGGGTATCTTCCTCAATCTTTTCCTGATTATAGCGCCACAACATTATCTGATGGAACCGTTCACGCCATATTCCGTAGACCTGGGTCTTGTGTAGCCATAGAACCACCAGAGGGAGATACCAGGTCCCCATTAGACTGTTTAAATAGTTCATGCTCTTCCACCATCCAGCCTGATCTCTGGTCGTTGCAATTACGATGGCGTCAGGATAGACTCGCATGATCTCAGGGGTGAGAGTCGCAGCGGGGCAATCCATGGTTGCAACGTAGCCGTCGAGCACTTCTGAGATGAGCCAATCAAGCTTCTTCTGCTCTGAGAACGTCTGGGCCTTTGGAGCGAGCTCCATAATTTCGAGCCAGGTCTTTATTTGATTAACTGGCCCTCCGAGGGACTGGATCCCGGAATCATGAACGGGGCCATCCAGGAGAATGGTGAGAGCTTCGTTGAGGGTCTTCGTACCAGTACGTGACCTATGTGAAGTCAATCTCGTGTTCTAACGAATTACAAGCAACGCCACAGCATCTCTTAAAGTTCTCATACGAAGACACACAATCTCCTAGACTAAACGCTGAACAGTCAACTCAATTCGACTTACATTCCAGCCCCAATGACACGAAATTTCGTCCCCGGTGGGCCTGGAAGCGAAGGACCCTGGCCCATGGTGACGGCTTCACTGTCACCAATGAGGTACTTCCTCGACTCCGCAGATTGGACCCTACTTGTCGATGTCAAGATATTCTAGACACTCAAACCGTCGAAGTATCAATTGCGTCGTCTGAGCCGAAAATGGTGTCATCAATGGTGTCAGTGGCTTATTTATACTCTGAAAATCGCGTCCCAACATCCCTCGTCATGCTGCATCAGGGTTACAGAGTGCCAAGAACTGGGAAGCAAGTAGATGATGTGCGGTTTTCGAGTATATTACCAGGGTTACACGGGTGATCTTCATGGCTAAACTGCATATAATGCGCATAATCAGCACATAATCAGATTGCTACATGGCTATTGTAAAGAAATCACTACTGCCGAACTGTTGAGCCGGCATCTTCGTGCACCTTATCCGGCCTACCGTATATAGTTTCCGGGGAGCCCATTACCATGTCTGCTCGCGATTTTCCCCCAGCGTTTCCCCAAATCTCCAACGGTTCCAACTGATGCCTCAGCTGTCCGTAAGGCGCCAAGCCGGCTGAAAGCCAATCCAGGAACGCAGATCTGGGGTGACTCCACCCTGTGTATAAGGCTCGCAATATGCCGACGCTGTTCAAGCTGAGAAAGATCTGCATAATGTCCTCTTTCGACAATATATAAAGAAGGCAGATCGTCGCCCGCAGTTTCGCGAAAAGGGCAAACTGCCGGACTTTCAACGCCCGCCGCGATGCAACGAGCCAGTTCCCGGAATTGAAGAAGGAGCATGTGCTTTCCCCGAAGAATACTAGGTAGCAACGTTGCTTTCCAGGATTCTGGGAAGATAAAACTGTTCCGACCCTATTATATCCATGGGATCGCAATATAATAGGAGTTCCCAGGGCAAAACCAATATCTTCCTCATTTGTAGCACGGGTACTACGGCACGGGCTTCATTCATGATTACTAAGGTTCGTACACGAATAAGTTGCTTAGATAATTACATTATGATTTCTAACATCGGCTTATTATATTAAGTAAGGAATTATCTACCTAATTGACCTCTTACCTCACGTAATCAGCCTACAATTTTCAAGTCCTTGAGAACGTGAAAAACTGGCTATATCGAGTTCCTAACAACCCTATCTGAGTAACTAGGCGCCTCCTAGGTAGGTTACCTACTGGTATGCGATCAGCCTCGAAAAAAAGCTTTTCTGGAGAGATAAGGACACAACAAAATACCGCCTAAGAGTTCGCAATTCGATTTTTGGAAGCATGTGGAATGACGCGTAACTCTCGACGTCGTGAAGTTACCCTATGCTCTATGACAGTAGGCACAATAATTTCCATTTTGCCGCCCAGTCCTAACTGTAGTATGTAATATTCCATACCATCTGTAATCAGCTTAGCAAAGTCTCAGGCAAGAGTCCTATATATATATATATATATATATATTTTTGAATACGTCCCAGAATCCAAATCTTCAATTCTTTAATACGATGGTGGCCAACTAAAGCCACAAAACATAACGCAACTCTATCACCCGATCTAGGGCTGAACGAATGGAAATTGTTTTGAGTTCCTTGTTGCTCCTCATACAGACTTTCCTCCCCTCAGGGTACTTGGTTTTGAATTTCATATTTTATAAGAAGGCAACATCACTACCATCAGGAATATCAGGAGCTAGTCATAGGGAGACTGCCAGGAGTCAGTCGCTATCTACCTATTACGTCTATAAAGGTGGGGGGCCTACCCTCCTCTTTTAGAGCTGCACGGAACTACAGGTTATAATAGCTGGTAATATGAGGCTATCATTACTACTTCCAAGACCACCTGATAGTTAAAATTGCACAATCTTGACATTAATGTTGTGGTAATAAATATGAATCATATGTTCTTAAGAGCATGGAAACGATCGTGTATGAGAAGGTCCTTGTTTAGGACTACTAGACGAAGGCTGATAGAGTCACTGCGCCTAGTTGTGACTCAACTTTTGTCATTTATCTAAAGACACGCACAATACCGCAATAGCCGACCGACTTAGGAAATACAACCGGCTGAGTAGCAAAGAGCTACGAGCTGTAATTACTTCATGACTCTTTGCATGACGGCATATGCGGTAAATAAAATCTTTATTATAGGGCCTATGGCCGAATAGTCGGGTCAGAGGATTATATGTTAGCCTTATTAGGTGACTACCAGTTCGCCTACCAGATGATCAGCCGCTATAGTTAGTTGAATGGCTCGCAGCTACTTGTCTAGGTACTTGCGTGTGTCTAATTTTTGGATCTGAGGCCTGATCGGACCCCTCCACGGACGTATGTCATAAGATTGGAAGTTTAGTAGAGCCGTATATAAACCTGATTTGGAAGATAATTTCGATAGTCGCTTGGCAAGGCTGAGTTTCTTTATGTGTGAATAGAGGTACTTAATAATCAAAAGGAAGAACTAAGGTAGTCGTACGATTATGGTTACAATTTAGCCTTTCTTGTCCATTATTTAGAGACTATAAGCTGTGATATGTTCGCCTACCTAGACCAAAGAAAAGATCTAGGTGTTTGGGATTTGGATTGTAGACGGAGGGTATCTGTTTGTATATACCGTGACGCTTAGCCGATAGGTCTGAATCTCCTCACATAACAATGCTGTCACTACTTCCCCTGTAAGGTGCGCGTCATGATAGGAGAAACTAAGTAGGTTGCCATGCTCGCTCTTGTCGATCTCTGGAGTGTCTAAAGAGATCCCCAATTTCGTGCTAGGCCTGTAAGGCTATGGTGGAGATATCCATGGATGTTTGTTATGACACAAGCCGCTGCACTCGTACTGGAAATTGAGGCTCTACCACTCACCGAGAGCTATCTAATCCTAATCCTAGCTGGGAACTTCGAGACCTCAGTTTGCTCGCTCAGGAGCGGGCAAACCGGGCTGTACTGCGGGTCAACATTCTGCAATCCCATCTGCAGATCAACTAGGATCAAATATTAACATCTGATCTTCCAAAGATCTTTTTCCCAAGTTGGACGATCCCAGTGTCTATTGGCTGTGTTTCTCGTTCCCACCCCCTCTTCTTCATGCAAAAGTTCTAACGCTCTTTTGATCGCCATGATCTGCATCTGCCAGCAAGTTCCCTATTCCTGGTCATTTATGGGTTTGGGTCACAGGAGCGGTTATAATAAGCGAGCTTGCATTATCCACTTCTTTCCGCCTTATACATTCCCCCATTCACGCTCGAAATCTTGTATCTGGCGTCGTTATGCTGTCATGATTTTCGCAGCTGTATATGCGAACGGACCCTTAGATCTTCTTCGAGAAGTTACCCAGTATTGGCTTATTTCTTTTCTGTTGAGTGACGCATCGTCTGACTGATTGTATCATGACGCATTGCCGACATTGTTGTTGCTGTTAATAGAAATGCCGAATGGACACGGCCTGGACCGGTCCCCCGAGCAGGAGAGGTGGGCCGATCCGAATCAAATCGATGTAGATCCTCTTGGTCAAAAGGCCATCCTTGAAATCCCATTTCCTTTTGCTTGTGATCTCGCTATTCGGTCTCTTGGGGAATGGGAGATCCCAAATCCAACCCAACTCGGCGAGTTCCTATAGGTCAAACGTTTTTCACGAGTTACCTGCCTAGGTTGGCATGATCATCGCGGGTTGCTGTTTGTTGCCGAATCTCACTCTTCTGTAGGTATCGAAGTGTCAACAAGGGACTCGGAACGTTGAGTTACAATCATTGGGTTGCTGTGTGCTTGCATCTCTCTTCCCTTTCGCGCGCTTCTACAACCTTCCTTGCACACTTTTTTTTTTTTTTAATCAAAGAGACCTTATCGAGGCCACGCGTCGTCGTAGACAGAGTAACCTTACAATGCATGAGGCATCATGGACTGCCTTCGTTCGTAGAAAATAGCTTACAAATAGTACCGTTAAGATACTAATAATGTCATTAGTGCATAGGCCCCTAGGACCTGAGTTCTCTTCATGGCGAATATTACGCCCGTACCTTGACGATGTATGCTGGATCAGGTACGCAATAAGTTTGTGATTCATAGGCATCTTAGAACTCATCTTAAACACGCATAAAGAGGTAGCTATCGGCTGTAAGGTCTTGGATGTGTCACTTTGGAGTTGTCTGTGGATATCACTCTAACATAATATATGATCTTGTAGGGGATTTAACACTAAACGCTAACCTAGGTAACTATGGGAAGCTATAGTGGAGTTCTACACTTATAAAGCGCCTTAGCGACCATATTATCATCTCGTATTCCAGCATGAATGGTGTAGCGGTAACATTCAACCCTTCCAAGGTTGAGCTCGGGGTTCGACTCCCCGTTCATGCAATTGTTTTTCCATTGTACTTATATGATGTGGGATTTCTTTTTTCCCCTTTCCATCCATACCTAGGTAAATTCCGCGACAGCTATATTCGTAATCTCTTCATATCTAATTTTAGATAAATTTCTACATTCCTCACGGACATACATCCTATGCTACCTAGGTATGCACGTTGATAGACGTTTGCAAGGTCGAGAACTCAATAGTGTACTATGCATCTGACAGCTGACACCATGCAATTGGGAATGGCTTGGCTTTTAGACATCCCGCCTCAGCTGCATGGGAAACTCCGATATCTATTCCCCAGGATATGTATCTTGAGGATATCGGTGAAGGTGATCGGGGTCTCACGAATGAGTTATCTGGCGATGATTACGCCCCATCGTCATGCACAGGTAAGAAGTACGGAATCCCGCCCGATGGTGTGTCGAAAGCGCGTAATATTGTCGCAACCCCGAGTATCTACGGGGGTTAATGGATGCATTCCTCCCGATGGACAGTGCCTAGTAAACGCAATGCTTCAAAACGCCTGCTTGCACGACAGCTTCAGACCTTAACCAAACTGCCGGGTCAGGAACGTCGTCGAGCAGCTTGGCTATCTTGGCGAATTTCCCTTGTACGCTATATTAGCTCTTTAAACTCAGGCCCAAGACAAGCTCGTCTAGGGATACCATCTAGTGTAATCCGCAACACGGATCTCATACCCGTAGCTAGTACGGGCGCTTGCATCAAGCTTACTTGATTCGGCGCCACTCAGTCGGGAGATAAAAAGGCCCACCGCGGGTGTGTTATCCTAATCTGGATTCTAGACTGGCGAAGTTATATTAGGGCCACGAGGTAAGACGAAGGGGAACCGTTCATCTCGTCGTCGCACCGGTGCAGGAACCGTCCACTCGATGCATTACCGGACCCCTTCCAGCATTTGCAGTCTTCGGTCCAATGTACATACCTGCATGCCCTAGTTGCCTACCAGGTACAGTAGCTAGGGGGAGCTAGGGGGAGCTAGGGGAGCCAGGTAGTAAAGTACCGGGAATGGGGACGGAGATGAATTGGATAAGATAACTACCCTTTGCGGGCGTAAGATCTTCAAGTGATAGCGAGGGAACACGCGTTTTACGCGCCGAGATGAGTAAGATCAGCAGGGGCTATAAGGGTATTAACGGGGTATCGAGGGCAACAGACTGCGGTATTGAAAGATTGACCACGATTGACGTGATTGTCGTTCAAATACGAGAGCCTCACGTACTGCGTGTATGCAAGAAGTTGCATGCAAAGCTGGCAGATATTGACAGATCAATATTTTGCAGTACCGTACACCGACAGAAGAGAAAAACCGGAGCGGGATGCGCCAAGCCTATAAGCATAAATGGACCCGTGGCTCGATTGGGAATTATCCCATATTTCTTTGATTAATGGCTGCATTTCCTTCGTCCATCACTTGGGGCAACTTGGAGCTACTCCGAGAGATCGTCTTACCGGCTTTCTTCTTCGCGGGCCTAGGTGGACTTTCTATGGACACAATCAGGAGAGGGCAGCACCCGCATCCGGTCCGTTTATCCCCAGAAAAAGCTTTTTAATTGCAAGCCAAAGGACAGTCGCGATTTGTCCAATATTCCCTCACCCTTGGTGCCAAACGTCTCTACTGTACGTGTGTCTATCTGTGTTTCGCTACCACGGTTCTCCCCTTTTCCATCGAGTTCCATTTTTTGAAAAGATGGGTGGTGGAATTTTGGCTGGCTCTGATACGATATCGGCCGAAAAAGAAACCCGCGGGTTCTTGGCTGCGTCTTTAACATCGCATCTTCGCAAGAGTGGTCAGACTCGGTAGGAGCCGACGGTGCCGAAGGAGACGGCATTCTAGGCGAGCACCACGTGGTAAACGTGGTCAGCTTCTCAGTTTGGCATCTAGACGGGAATTGCTTCCTAAATAAATTCGAACTAAGCCGTAGGTAACTGGTCGCCCATTCGCTTAAGCGGCAGCAACAATTCCTGCTTACCTGGCACTATTGGCAAAGACCCTTACATAGTACTGTACCATAGCAGTAGTACTATTGTGGTACTGGAGTAGTACTGGAGTAGGCAGGTGGTGTCAGTGGGTCTTGTCAGCCAGCCATCGTGAAGTTATTGATGGATCGTGCATTAGAGCCAAATTGGTATGGATATTATAGTTATTAATCCGCAGAGACGATCCCTTTCAGGGTCTCATTGGGGACCCGTCGATGTATCCCATGTCTCCCATGTCTACTACCCCCGTCTGCCACCCCCCGTCTGCCACCCCCAGCACACAATTTCTAGCCTAGCTTCCCCAGGAGGGGGGAGGAGTTACAATCACCATTCGAATTTATTCTTCCAATATCACACACGTCCCTTCTTTTATCGTCTCAGCCACAGCTTCATTCTTAATCTTTATTACCTATTACCTATTATCCAACGAACTCCTTCACGTGCTCCATCCTAATTCAAAATAACACTACAAACCAGTCGCAAGCTGAACCTCATAGAACTTGTAAGTAACCGTATCACACACTTGTTAAACCTCACGGACCGTGTATCTAACCTACATACCACAGGCGCACTTCTAATACTCCCAGCTATCATAGCACTTATCATCATCATTCTGCCCAGAGGGTAAATATCAGACGACAATATGCATATGCATACATGTGGCAACTGTGGAACTGAGTACACGACAGGCAGCTGTTGGTACTGCCATCCTCAGAACAGACCTCAATTGCCAGATGCGCATACAACGCATTCGCATTGAGAGGATGAGCAACTCTTCGCATGAATAGGGGGGAGAGAAGGAGAGAGACTGTGTGTGTGTATTGGATGCGGAAGAAAAAGACTTCAATTCGGGGTTCACGACCTTGGGATCAACCCGCTCGTTCTAGTCTCCCACGAGACTGCTTCATTGTGGCAATCATTCGTTCTAACCGTTGCATTTTTTTTTTCGACGTCTTGCTCATCAATCCGCTCGACTCTTCCCAACAAGCAACCACTAACTTACGGCGACTCTCACACATCTTCACACACACACACACACTACTTCGAGCTTGACGTTTCGAACTTTGCAACATTCACCGGATTTCCTAAATGGACGCCCAGTGTTCATTTCACTCAACAAAAAAGTAAACGGAGGCTTTTCTTTTTTTTTTCCCCCCCGCCTCCGAACTGCGGCCTCTGCTTCGAGGTCCATGATGCATTAGGTAGCCTGCTGGCTAAAACTTTACGAAGAGATGATCAGGGGGTTATTGAGGGTATTCAGTACCTCGGAGACAGTTGGCATTTAC
Organism: Hypoxylon sp. CO27-5; assembly: GCA_002120305.1. NCBI lineage: Eukaryota > Fungi > Ascomycota > Sordariomycetes > Xylariales > Hypoxylaceae > Hypoxylon > Hypoxylon sp. CO27-5. The sequence continues at coordinate 152,043 of KZ112461.1, forward strand.
AAGGCGTTTTATGATATCACTAACGGGAAACGGGGTTTTTTTTTTCATAATTCAGGAAAAAATTTATTCTCATGATTGCATTAATTCATTATTTAGATCCTCCCCCCCCCCCCCCCAACCCTTCTTGCCCAGGGTCCCCCCCTCTAGCATGCGATACCTCTTTCTAACGATCATATCAAGAATGTCAGGCGCGCACGAACTTCAAAATTCATATTTTATCAGCTTAGCTATCTTAACTTACTTCCTTACCTATATAGCTGTGTTTTAGGCACACTATCATTCAAACCTCTGTAGTTTCGTCGCTACTTCTTAATTCTAATAGAAACGATTTATCTCAACATTTGGCGACATGAAAAGTGACAGGTCTTTCAAATTTTGGGCACGTCATCAAGCCAACGTCATTCCCAGCCAATTCAGCGATTTGGCTAGGCCAAGCCATAATATACCACAATCTGCTATTATTAGTTCAATCTATTTCCGTGCTGCTCGTGTAGCCGCATTCAGCCCATCGGCGAGCCGCCGAGGACCCCTATGAAGTAACTATTCACGCCACGGTCACCGACCGCTATGGCCTCGTACCATCTAGAATCGTCTGGGTGCGGGGTTCAATAATAGGCAAGTTACCCAAGGAAGCAATACAGGAAAAATATGATTGGAGGGAACCGCCTCCGCAAGCTGCACACGAGATTGGCTTGGACACGGACCACGGAAAGCTCCTTCTCGTACCGTAAGGTGAGTTCGAGTTCAGGAGCTTATCCCGACAACCTTCGCGAGCCCACAACACGAACCTCGAGGGCAGAGGGCAGACTCTGGGTAATATGCAACTCCGAAATTTGCTATTCTATAAATAGAGATTCTAGACCAGGTCCCCGGTGAGTTGTCCGCTCAAAACGGAAGCGCGAACACGTTGTTATAGAGCTTTGACAGGAGCTTAATGCATTTTAGGCTTTTTTAAGCTCTTCCCCGTGGGGACGGCTCCTGGGTTTCACAGCAGCAAGTGCGTGGACGAAAGCAGGGCGGGAGATGATATCAGAGTCGGAAAGCTTAGCCCGGTGTAGTAGTACACACTGTATGAAGCTGTAGGGCTTAACTGCGTGCGTGTCCAGGTATGCAATATTGACCTTGCACCCTGATTCTACTAGACCGAAATTCATTGTATGCGCTCGCTGATTAATTCGCACCCGTCCACTCTGGGTCAGCGTCGACATTATGAACATCAATATTACACTACTTACGTCTAATTAGGCCGTATGACACAGGGAATCGACTTGATTCTCCGAGACACGGCAATACGCGCAACTTAGGTGGATGAAAAATCTGCCTAGGAGTCGGAATACTGTCAGCGTGACTTAGGGATGCAGTATTTTGTCAAATTATACTACCTTGGCCGCATATATCGTGACCCATTCTACACGCACCGACGCTAAATCACCTGATATCCTCATCTTGCTGTGGAATATCGTGTCATTTTGTCGGGGGGCCCTTGCCGTTGCCTCGCATATGCATACATCATGTATGTAGGTCTTGTATTTTAGTGAGTGGGCCGTAGGGGCAGGCAAAGTGAAGAATCCACCTCATCCACTCGTTATGGAGTCGACTGTGCCGCTCAGAAGGCGACATTGATGACGATAATGCATAGTAAGTATAACTAGAACATTAGGAGTAGCATTGAGGCTTGGCAGAAGTTATTCCATATGCATACTTCCCGTCGCCTTCCTTGAATATTGGCGAACTCCGCTTGATATGTCTTATCCGCCTGCGAATGGGAGCTACCGAAGCTATGAGAAGGTTTACTCGCAGTCGTTGATCGGATGTTTCCAAACAATATTCTCAATCATATTGCAGAGGTTGATCTAAATGAACTAGACGCGAAGGTTCTCGGACCGAAATGAACCCTACTGAGAATGCCAACGGAAATTATGATGCGCCGGCTAAGCATACGATAGTACGGCAGGATCGTGGGGAAACAAGAATATATCCCGGTTAGGTTAGAGGTTACCGCTGACGACGGTTGGTGGCGTGACTACTGCAGTCCAAGTGTTACACTCGACCATTTCCTCTCCTATGTCGGTCCTAAGGCAGAACCCTCGACCTAGGCTCTCCAATCGTCTTTGCAGAAACGTGGCTACTCGCATGGTCATAAGCTTAACCGGTATAGGAACCATTTAGTGTAGTCGTGGAAGGAATGATTACTAGATTCGTGTCTCTAAATCCGAACATCATCTTGACCGAAACTGAAAAAAAAAAAAAAAAAAAAACTAAGCCGCCCCGAGATACCAAGACGCGAACAACATCGACGATCCTACCGCACACGAAAAAATAAGCGCATAATATCTGCCACGGGCCGTTCCTAGTGTCATTCGGGGGAAAACGGGTTCTCGGGAACCTTTTCGCGCTCGACGTATACCGCGGTTCCAGATACCGAGACTTGTACGAAGCCTAGGATCTCTTTCTCTTCGAAAGTCATCCCGACGACGGCATTTGCGCCCCTCGATATACAGTCGCGGGTCATCCTCTCCACGGCCTGATCCCTCGCGTTATATGTGATATGGGTTAGGCTTTTAACCTCACTACCCATTGTGAGTGACTTTAGTAGAGACTTGGTCTCCTTGAGTGTGTAGGTGGTTGAGCCGTAGACGGCGCCGAGAACTCTTGCGACGGAATAGCCGGGGAGGGTAGGCATGGTGGACGTCAGTAAGGATGGCGCCGTGCAGTGAGGCTCGTTTTCCGGCTTCTGGCTGATGAGGGTGGGCTGCGTTCCGGGATAGCAGACTGTCGGTTTGCCGTTTACGTTTCCCGGCACCATCAACGTCGAGCGTCGATTAGTCAGCATTTTGACGGGTAGGGCGATTTCTTGCTTGCGATGGTATCCGTGTTGTGAGGTTTATGCAAGACAGGACGACGATCAATTGGATCGGCGCAGAAAGAGCAATTGGATATGCGTTACGCGCTGATACAAGCTCAATGACAAATAGATGCTGTAACTTGACAGTGGATGAAGAGCGAGGTTGCTGATGTGATTATACCCCTATATCTGATCGACCCTCATAGAGATCATGGGAATTTTATCAGATCGGAAGCTGGAGAAAGACGTCATATTCCACTGTGAGGCCTCAGACGGTTCACCGCGTCGCTTGAGATTTCCCATTGCCTGAAACGTTGCTTGCAACATGGGCTGAACCATCGTGTGGACATGCCTTGATCTGCTCTGAATTCCCCTGTGCACGGTTGAGTTTGGGAGATCTCCACAGGGGTCCTGCAACGTGCCAAGGACCCCCTTGTCATAAAAGATCGATGTCAACTCCAAGCGCCATTGTTGGCCCGACGAGGTGGTACGGTAAGCACGTTGCAGATTGCATGAAGCAGGAGATAACTGACGTCGTTGACGATGGGTACCTATGTTTGGAATGGTGACAACCGGATCGTGTTCGTAAAGAATGCCTCACTTCCACATACACTAGCGGTCAGAAGGGCACATTAAAATGCCTCAATCATGCAGTTTCAGTCGGCAATAATTGACAAAACTCATTTCAAGTCAATCTCTGGCCCTTGTATAAAACTCCAATATGGGACGTTCAAGATCAGCAAGGCATACTCGAGTTGCCATGGTTCTGGGCCAAGCTGCTAGCTGAAGCAGTTGAAGCAGTTGAAGGACCTCGAATCCGCCTAAGAACCTTACAACCTAGATCGACTTGGTGAATCGAAATGATGGATTAGCAAGTTTCAAGTCGTCCACATGTCCTCGGTTCTACTTGAAGGCAGAATAATGTGAAGTCAAAAGAGACGAAGCCAGGTAGCTCTTAGCTGACTCGATGGCATCGGCAAGAGTTTCCATAGGGCTGAAGGAGCGAGCTTACATAATTTCATCATGGTGCATTTGGAATCTTCAATCGTTGAGGGCAAAGCTCGGCATGGCACGGGCCACAATAAGCTTTATTCCCCCCCCTGGTCCCTTCCATCATCCCCGAATTGCATCGCATCATTCCGCAGGCAGGTGGCGTTCGAATAGATTTGTCATTGTGTAACTCCCCCTCCAAATATCACGAATTCGGCGATAGTGAGGTACATACCAAACTACGAGATCCCATACTCCTGCTAACGGCACACATTGATGTGGAATCATATACAGAATTACGTAGCAGGCGCCGACGATACCCTCTATATATATAATATATTTTTTTTCTGTCTCGAATTTATCTGAGCTAATTCATGACCACATCGTCAACCACTTTAACTACCCCTCCTTCGATAATCACGGCTTCAACCGCAACCCAAGTCCTCATCGCAACCACAATCGCAGTCGCAGCAATGGCCTTCACAATGCCCACATTTGCATCGCGGCTCTTCCGACCATTCACATCCTCCGCGCGTCTGGGAATAACCGCCGATACATCCGGGGGTCCGACAATCCCCGAGGGCGCCGAGAAAGCCACCGTCGCAGCCGGTTGCTTCTGGGGAGTCGAGCACCTATACCGCAAGCACTTCGGCAACAAGGGGCTCTACGACGCGCGCGTAGGGTACACCGGCGGGGACCTAAATAACCCGACATACCGCGCCGTGTGTTCGGGGCAGACAGGCCGTACGTTTCCACTCTTCCTCTCCCCTCCTCTCCCCTCCTCTCCTCTCCTCTCCTCTCCTCTCCTCTCCTCTCCTCTCCCCTCCCCTTTTCTCCGTCTCATCATCTCTCACCCTGCGCAGTCCATACTAACAGAGAAGAATTCGCAGACGCCGAGGCCCTACAACTGCACTACGACCCGTCGCAAATCAGCTACCGCCAGATCCTCGAGTTCTTCTACCGACTCCACGACCCGACGACGGCGAACCGGCAGGGGCCGGACGTGGGGCCGCAGTACCGCAGCGCGATATACTACCACAACGAGGAGCAGGAGCGGATCGCGCGCGAGGTGACGAGGCAGGCCGACGAGCAGTGGTACAAGGGCGGCGTCAAGACGGAGATCGCGCCCGCGGGGCAGTGGTGGGACGCTGAGGACTACCATCAGCAGTACTTGCACCATAACCCTTCGGGGTACGAGTGCCCTACGCATTTCTTGAGGCAGTTCCCACCGCTGCAGTGAAGGGGGGGGGGGGGGGGACCTAGTATAGAGTCTAGTTTAGCAGAATATAAATGTGAAGGGATGGAGTGTTTTCGCTGCGCTGCGATGTGCGCATAGCTATACCGGACGCTTGCGACAATGTGGCGGGTTTATATCCGGAGGAACTGGTATTTCGATGATATCTGATGGTACGGGATGGTACAGTATAGGCATCACCAAGGACACTCTCAAGACGAGTCGCATAGACCTCGATATCCGAGGCGGTTATTTTCCCTTAGCATAATAAAACGCTTCTAACGCAAATTGCCGACGGCTACCTAGTAAAAGCCAAGCAACGCGACGCTCACCTTGACAGACCTAGAACTCCATGCGCCCCATTCGATCCCTACATATCATGCGAAATGATGTCTTCCGTGATCACCAAACGCCGCCCATGCATATAAATCTCGCTTCGTTGAAACCATCTGCTCTCACCGAATCTTTCACCCTTAAGTATCAGCCTCCCCCAATGGATCCGGATCCTCGATCCACCCCGTCGCCGGATTACAGCTATGCCCCGAGCTCCAATTGACATACCTATCCCTACCCCTTGCGGCCCTCCCGCCCCAACCGTAATTATCCATCCTCTCGCAATCAAGCGCGCCGATCCTTGGCCTATGATCGAGCCTCGACCCCAGGTCCTCGAACTTCTCGCATATGTCGCCGTGCGCGAGGTGGCGCTTGATCTCCCTGACGGGCCGCGCGTCGCGGTGGCTATCCCACTTGGAGCAGAAGTCGAGCCTGCCGAGGTCCAGCCACGACGTCAACACAAAGCCCCAGCCGAAGGGCTCCGGCAGCGCCACCACGTCCATGCTGAAGTCCGTCGTGCACTTGGTGCAGCCCAGGACGTCGCCTAGGAGCGTCGGGACGTCCATCGGGTTCGTCTTTTCGGCAGATGCTATCCATCTCAGCCTCTCGTAGACCATGTGCCCGTCCTGCTTCGACACGTCGAGCGGGTCGCTGCTGAAACAGGCTGGCGAATGCTTGTCCTCGGGGGAATGGCTGGACTGGCAGTGGGGGTCGACTAGCTGCCGTATTAATGTTGAGTACACGGAGCCCCAGGAAAGGTGATTGCACATCAGGTAGGTCTTAGGCAGAGATAAGAACGCCATACCCATGGCTGGCGCAGACGTAAGCATCTCCCCAAACAGCCATAGTGCCAGCGCCGATTTGTCGATCGAAGAGACGACCTGCTGTCTCCTTAGAAGCAAATCGTCGTCGCGATAGCGCATCCGCAAAGAAACCTGAACCATCATTCCCTTCTGATACGTCGTCTGCGTGTTATTAACCTGCTGCATCAGATGCCTGTACTCGACACCGTGGATGCGGCGCTTGGTAATGGTGCGCAGCAACTTCCTAGTAGCGCGCGAGGGCATGTGATGGTCCATGGACCAATCGCTACACCTAGTAGCCTTGTGCGGTGCGTACGCTTTATCCTTAAACGACAGAAACGGATCGTGCAACTTCTTGCACTTGTAGCAGTAGACCACGCCCAGCATGTCGTAGTCCAGGAGACTGAGGAGCGTTCCGCGGATCTTAGTCTTGGACGAGTCGGCTTTCTTGATGAATGCGTTGACGACACGGTAGGAGACCGGTTCGTACGGCTCCACGATCTGCATCCTAACGCACGAATTCATAAACCGCGACATAAGTTCCTTGTTGACGAGGGCGAGTATTGCGATGTGAGCATGCCCTAAGTAACTTGTTATCTGGTCGAATAGCTCCTGTGGGAGAAGGAGTAATCGCGAGGTTTTGTGTTCGGATTGACCATCCAGCGGAGGGGTAATAGTATCCTCTAGCTTGACTTCCGAAACATCAGAAACATGAGAGGCATTCGAGTTGCTGCTATTACTGGTTATGAGGACGCCGAGGTCAGCAGGACTAGCCGGGTTGCCAATGGAAGATTGATCATCATTATCAGCCACATAGCTAGAATCTCCTTCATCGATACTCTGATTCTTGAGTCGTTTGATAGATAATTTCTTTATTAGACTCTTCAGCCTATGAGACTGTTTAAATTTTGAGCGAGCGTTGCTATGCAGCAGTTAGCGCTTGATCGGCGTTGGTTGTACCTGCATCTCGTCTAGTTGCGGTGAAGTTGGAGATGGGGATGGGGGAGAGGGGGAGGTCTTGGGAACAAATGAGGCTGGGGTGAGGAAGTTTGGCGGGAAGCTGCAGCGTGAGAGAGGTAGATGACAAATAAGAAAATAGTAGATAATAATTTGAGATAAATAGCAGATAGGATAGGTATGTAGGGTAGCCTACCTGAATATCTGTTTTCCATTGAATGGAGACATAGTCCATGACAAGTTTAAACGAGGGTCCCAATAATTAATTGGAACCCTCTTCATACGTCAATGCCAGACAATGAGCGTACGTACTTAGGGTAGGTTGGACTGGGACCTGATCCTGTGAATATTAGGTATTTGCGATATTAATTAACTTACCAGGTAGATATACATGTATTTGCGAAACGACAAGAAAAACATGTGAAGATGAAGAAATAAAAATGAAAAGGAACGTTCTTGCTTAAGCTTTAGGTAGGCAATCATGTACTGTGTAGTGAGTACATCCGATATGCAAGTAATTCGAGTCACAGCGGATGCATCTACAGGTAGAAAGTGGACAAGGGGGTTAAGGTTCCAAGGTTCTTTCCCTCTCACCGAAAGAGAGTTGCTGGAGTACGAATCAATCATATGAAGAAAGGGCAGACGTCGGATTTAGCGGCCTATCATTCAAGGTCTCAGCCTCAATTTTCCAATTAAAAAAATCGGGTAAATCGGTCAGCTGGACTTGTCTATTGTAACTGCCTTACCTTAGCTACCCGGGACCATACCTACTTCCGAATAATTGAAAATTATTAGGCGACTTATTAAAGCGCTTATAGAAGACTGCAAGCGGTTGGCGGTGAATTTGCAGCTGTTTCTCGGGTACGCTGAAATGACTGGTCACTTAAGAATGCCACACTACCAATCAATTTAGCTTAGGCCGTCAACTCCATGCAATTAATCAGACCAGTGGTCCTTGGCATCAGTGACACATATCACCTATCGAGATCTACTTGGTTAATTAACGAGAGAATCTACGCATTACTAGCACGAAGGGATAAAGCTTCAATAATTTTCATTAGCTTCGCTCACTAGTACAATTGTACGATCCTAGACAATCTCCATGTTGTCTGGAGAGGAGAGTTTCCATTCCGCCTCTGGTATTTCAGATTAATCCATATGATGATTGATGATCGACCTCATAATCCCCAGCCCAATCCCGAAGAGACCCTTATTTTACCCCCATTCATAGTCGTGACTCCTCCGCGACAATGTCCTCATCCGTAGCCGTCCACCTTATTTCTTGCGGTTTTGCTGCATCATCAAGATCTGAACCATCCTGACGAAGATGTTCAAGAAGTCTAGCTCGAGCGAGATACTTTCGTTGACAGGGTCCTTCTTGATGATACCCCTCTCAGCCATGCGAGCGTGGTAGAGGATCTTCTGAACATCGTATAGCGTGAAGCCACCGAACACTGCTAGACCACCATACAACCAGATGTTCTCCGTGAATGCTAGAGTCCGGGCGGCCGTTGCCGGGATAACAAGAGGCGCGAGACCCGAAACGGCAACGATAGCAGCACCAGCAAGAAGAGGACCACCGATGTACATGTATTTCTCCTGCTTAGCGGTGGCGCCGACAAATGAGATAGATCCCATCATTGCGACGGTGTAGAGACCAGCGCGGGCGATCAGAGCACCAGGTGCGAATGCGACGAGAGGAGCGATGAAGGCAGCCTGGGTGGCGTTAAACGCAGTCCAGAGAGCATACTTGGGAACGTAGCTATATGATGTTAGCTTTACATCTACTGAAGTAAGAAAAGACGATTAGGCACTCACTTGTCAGGGTCAATAGCTCGAGTTCCAAGCATAGTACCAAAGCTGAGAGCCAAGCCACCAATAGCTACAACCCACGGGTTCGTCACCATTAATCTGTAGACGAAGCCGCTCTGAACCATTTGTCGCGCAGTGAGACCAATAATACCAACACCGAGGCCGGTGTGGAGGAACGTCGAGTTTAGATAGGATCGCTCGAATGGTGGCATACCGCCATCTTCTCGCGTCTCACGGTTGAAGACAGCATTAATCGCAATGAGGGTACCACCGAAAATTGCGCCACCAGTTAGCAGTCGTCGCATCGTCGAGCCAGAGTCTACCGTGGGAGCAGCGGACTGCTGCATATAAGTTCTCGACGACTTCGCGATGGCATTTTTGGGTGTCGTTCGGAGAAGCGTTGTTGTGACTGTCGTTCGTGGTGTGAAGAAATTGTATGGTCTGGAGGATTGATGGAATGTTCGGATGGGAGCTGGGGATCGGAGAGAAGATTTCGTTAGCTGCGGTAGCCTAGATGCTAGGCGCGCAGGCCCTTGGCGGACCGTAATCGTGAAGGACATTGTGGCTTTTGGCGTATAGAGATACTTCTGAGCGTTCACAAAGGAAATTGGTGAAGTAGGACCAAAGTGATGTTGAGGAAGAAGGATGCGAGGCAATGACGACGGTTTGAGATCCGCGTTGAAATGGCTGATGTAATAGGCTGCCCGCTACTGGTGCAAAAAGAAAGGTGGAGGCGGAGAATGAACTGGAAAGAGCCGACCGGCTTCTATCGGTGCACAGCTTCTTAACTCCGAAATTCTTCCGGCAATCCGCGGTCACCCACCAATAGAAGTTCAACATTGCCTTTGGGTGTATTAGGTAATCGAGGACAACCATTTGTCACTTGGTATCTGATCTGATCCACGTGCATCTCCTACGAGTATAAGTCGACACCAAAGGTTAGGTACATTCATAAAATGAAGAGAAAAGAGTCATTGAAGTAGACTATTCGTTAATATAACTGCTTCCGAAGAAAGAGGGTCACGTTCAGCCGCCATCTGATGGAATATTTGTGTGTGGATCATCGTCCAGTTCTAGTAGGACATGCTATAAAGTTCCATATCTCGAGAGTTTCACTTACTATGTATATAGATATACGAACAGCGTCAAATAGTCTCTTCTTAATTTCCTTGAGCAGGTGTACAAATACATATGGCATCTCGACGAAGCCGACGAGTTTGGTGAGTATCAGACCGACGGCTTCACTTTGATAGAAGCTCAAGGCGAGCGATATCTCGTTCTAGCCAGGGCTAAATACCATTCCTCTTCCGGGCTGTATAGGTAGCGGCGGTGCAAAGCTTTGCTGGAGATGGCGGCTTAGGCTGCCTACTCATTGCGATTCCGGAAAGCCTTCAGATTCCCCTCAAGAGCTTATTTCTGACAAATTCTGGGCCTAGGATCCTTTGAAGATATTTGCTACAGAGTGAGCACCAAATCATTTAAGGTAGAACCTATATTATGGCAAACCTTGCTTATTAGTGTAGCACTGCGGCTCAGCCCTATAAATCTCGCCTTAAAGAAGTTGGGAGGCGGCATGGGGCTATTACGTCTTACCGGGGTCCGATAGGTCCCTATAATGGGCGCTAGTAATAACCAATCAAAAGTTAAGTATAGTATGTTTGTTAACTACCTCCTACTTGACTACTGTTTGTACCGGTTCTCCTCCTATATTTGCTTTACTCTTTTTAGCAGTAACGACGGTTTAGCAGGTAGTCATAAGAAGTATGAAGACAAGGGTAGTGGCTAGCTCAGTTCTATCAAGCGGAAGCCTGACTGAAGTCGTTTACTATGGAACGTGTTTCTATTTGGCTTGAGAATCTATATGAATTTAAGATCTATTCTGATTCCATCTAGTAACGATATTCCTAAAGATGTTTGTTCATATTCCTTTTGGGGGTAACCATCCAGTTCCCCGGTATCCATTTACCGTGCTAGCTTAGATGCGGCCACAATATAATTGTAATTAGGCCCTACGATATCAGATTAATCGCGTGGGGGTGGACTAATTTTAGTTGCCAGAAAAATGGAGATGTAATTCTATAATACTTTTTTGCTTTATATTTACCGGCTAGAGCCTTGTCTGTACTGTCTAGACCTCACTGGGAGACATATCAATTGGAGGATTCGGTATCTAATATTTATACCGAAGTTGTATACAATGACAAACATCAGAATTGTTCTTAAATTAAGCTCGTGGGTATACTTGGGAGAGAACTTTCCCTATCGGCATGTTTGCGTGCGACGTTAGACAATAAGGCGGCCTGGAACAAGGGTGTATGAGAGGTAGGTATCCACCATGAATATATTGTCGTGGTAACAACAGAGCTATTACTTGCTGCTCATGGTGGTATGAGATCTGGGAGGAGCTGTACCTTAAGGGGGCAGTCTAGTTCTATAATGAAACGAACAATACGTGGGAGAGGAAGGGGCTCAGGATCTTACCGTACCATGCCAAGCAAGGAATTGGTGAGCGAAGATGGGGACAAGGGAAAGAACACGCAAACATATGAACATCAAACTCAAGAGAGACTGGTTCGCTCTTGGCTGAAGGGTTGCGGGGTAGTGTCGAGATGATGAGAGCTAGATGCCATCCGATGCGATATATATTTGTGTGAGCATGAGCGAGAAGCGCTTCTTCTTTTCTCTCAGCTATACCTTCCCATAAGCGAACATACGGACAAGTAGACCCAAGCCTTAGTCCATAACGGATTCCACGCCAGCTAGCTACCTCTAACCAGAAACACGACATATTCTTCTTATTCTATTCTTGATCATCTAAGAAATAAACGAACTACGGCGAATTTTATATCTGTTCATCATGCTGACCCTTTGGGTTGAGCCAATCATTTTAACGCCTCTGGCTTGCGTTATTATCCTCTCACTACTACCCTTATTCGTACTTTCTAGGGTACTTTATCGTATATTCTTTAGCCCTCTGTCTAAGCTCCCGGGACCAAAGCTCGCCGCCGCGACTAAGTTGTACGAAGCATACCATGTACTTATAAAGAATGACTGGTTAGAGCTTTTGAGGTCTCTGCATGACACACATGGTAAGAATAAGGCGAATAAAGGGGCAGGAGAATTGGGCTCTTCACTAACCTATATTCTAGGACCTGTTGTTCGAATTGGACCCAACGAACTTCATTTCACAGATCATGAAGCATGCATACAACATCACAACAGAGCTGACCTAAGGAAGTGTGAAAACTACTATAGTCTATTCAACACATTAGTTGGCGGCATACCGCTACCGCAAGCTCATAGTGAACGGAAAGCTTTGATACAACCCTTATTTACTGGGGCAAACCTGACATCGTTCTCTAACACTTCGATGAATACGCTGCTTGAATCAATGCATGCAAGGCTCACATCCCTCTCAACTATGAAGGACTCTCCGACAAATATGACGCACGTTCTATGGGCCTACACAAACGACATCATGTTCTCGTATCTTCTTGGTGAAGACCTTGGCTTCTTGAAAGCTTCGGACTTGAAAGCCATGCATGACTCTACTAGACAACCCGGCGTCATTGATTTTGCCATAGCCATACGATGCATGCCTCCAGTTAAGAAAACGCTGGATCTGTTTCCACTACTACGCAAATTTTCACCAATTAGTCGGCTTGAATCAGTAAGGCCTTACCCCGTTACTAGAATCTCAACGTTATGAAGACTGAAAAGCTTACTCCGAATTAGCTTCTCCGTCCGCATCTAAAGCGTATTACGAAGGGCGATGCATTGGGGCCTCTTGAAAAGGGACACAGCAATATTTTAGCCCAGCTTTGGCACCAACTTGGAGACGAGGAGGCCGCGATCCATGAATCTTCCCAAGCCATATTTATTGGCAACGAGTCACTCCTAAGCAATCTGTCCTTCCTATTACACTTCATGATTCAAAACCCAGAGTGCATTGATAAATTACGGACTGAGATTGACAGTCACCTTGACGTTGGTACTTACGGACACCAAGTGTGGCAAGATCCGAGACTTTTGCAACTCCCCTATCTTGTGAGCTGCCTTCTTCACTCAAAGACTCATATCGCTGTGTTGAATAGATATATGAAAGTGAGAGGAAGTAAAGCGAAGAAGATTGCTAACAAGAACTCTAGGATGCATTATGCAGAGAGTCAACTCGTCTTGGTTCCCCTGGGTGGCACCGCCAGCCAAGGCAAACACCCGAGCCCGTGACTTATGAAAATACAGTCATACCACCAATGGTGAGTAACGAATATTTCCATAGCTACCTAGGTACCTAGTATGATAGGTGTAGAACTGGATTGACGTCTCTTCTTAGACGAGCTTAAGCTTTACACTGCATCTTCTTGAGAGAGATCCAGTTCTGTATCCTGACCCGGAGGCCTTCAAGCCAGAACGGTGGCTGGGTGTCGGTCCTGATGCCCGGAAGCTACGGAACAACTGTGTGACATTCGGAACGGGTACGCGGACGTGCATGGGGCAATTGTAAGAAATCTACCTAATCCAACGTTCGGCATGGGTTCAAGAACTAACACCACCTATCTAGCATCGCTCGCCATGTTCTCCGGAAAACCCTTGTGAGCATTGTGCATAACTTCAATATCTCGCTCTGGGATGAGGAACAAGATAAGCGCGAAGGTTATAGGTACTTGGCTACGTATCCCAAGAAGGCGCACGTAGGCTACCTTAGAGTCAAACTTGAACCACGATTCGGTGCCGTTTGATCACATGTCCACTTCACCTCTTACGAAACGCCTCATCATTCGTCACGAAAATGAACTGATTAAGTTTACCGGGTAAAGCCCGGGCTACCCACGCTAACATGCAGCTAAAGTAACTATGAATATAGAGCTTGACTATTCAACCAATCATCACCCAATGTCTTGGTGGCTCAGTTGGTTAGAGCGTTGGTCTCATATTTATATGATTCAACCTAAGGTTGGGCTATCCAAAGGTCGTGAGTTCGAGTCTCACCCAGGACATTTCTCTTTTGGCAATTTTTCCCTTTTTGAGTACCCTTATTCATCTTTTTTTTTTTCTTTCGGTACAGAAGACAAAACTTTTAAATAACTCGGTTTAAACTGCTTGGAGGTGACGCGAAATCTCTTTTTCATAGGTTGCATATAACATTTAGGAGCTTCAATCTTGCATCTTCAAATTTTCAGTCTTGTGGCTTTGACCTATAATATCTTCTATAGGCCGTTGGTGGTGTGACTAAATCAATAGGCTATACTCCCGTTAGGCATAAAAAAGAACCTGGGACAACCCTGTTTGCTCCTAGCAAGGGGGCCTGGAACTTCCTATAGCTGAAAAATCTTGTCAATCTTTTCTCTTGCCTACATAGTATCTTGATCGCCACCAAATTGTATACCTACTCAAGTCCATGGGTAGATACTTTAGATCAAGTAGATGAGCGGAAGATGTAGCAATTCGATTTGTTTAATGTATGGGTTTCGACGTGGTGCAAGGTACAAGGCGGCTTAATATCTGTATGCGGATCTACAAACAAGAAGACGGAGGTGGTGCTCCTATAGCACAGCCTTACGGAGGACTCCAAGGTAGTCGTTTGAGAGTTGCTAGTCGGTAACCTTTTTGGGTTAATGTTTGAGCGGTTCGTATTACCAAATTGCTCAATGCCGTGTTCTATTCTCCACGGTGGAGACGTAGGGCTCGATAGAGGCATATGCCTCACGGATCTTTCCGTAGGGCTGGAAGGACTCAAAGCTTGGTGAAGAATTAGGTAGTGGAGCTGATCTCTGTCTATGTAGTTTCAGCTGTCAGGGAACTGTACACCACAAAAGTAATATCATTAGACTTATAACGTAGACACTTGCTTTCCAAGGGTATTCTACTATGTAGTATCGTTTAGTAATCCTTATGACTCAAGCTTTTTCATGAGGCATCACGTACTTATTTCTCCCGGAGATCTGTACACTACCAGGGACTAGGTTCCACTAGGCTGTTGTAACTTTGACAGGACGGTCCAAGCAGTCGGTCAAATAATACTTCGTATTCACGGACGACTATTTGGAGCTAATTTAGTCGACATATTCAGATCTGTCTATTCTTTATTACCCACGTGTCGTCGTATTTATCTTTCGTGTTGTCCCTGTATCATCACAGATCTTGGTTGCGATACTAGTTTCTAGGCGTTTCCAAAACATCTACGACCCTTAAACCATACCGTATTACTTGCCCTACAGTTTCGCAGAGACATCGTTCCGAGCAGCAAGATGCGGAACCCGAGCATGCTAATTTTGGCCGTTTTGATGGGTGCCACTGCATTTGTCCTTCCCAACCAGATACCTCTCATCCGTGGAAAGTCAACAAGGAGGATGATGCTGAGCGACTTGAAAGAGTCAACTCTGCTCCCTGCGGGTTGTTTTTGCGCAGGCGGTTCGATATGCTGTTACTTCGGAGACGATGCGGACTGTGATTACGGCACTTGCAGTACAATATAAGCTTGAAGGACCATTTAATGGAAGGGAGAAGAAGCCATGAATTTAAAGGTTATGCTCATTAACAATCGCATTGTCGACCTTCAACGGTCCTGTCAATTACGCTGTAAAATACAACGAGGAACGCCTCCTATATTAGCGAAACTCGCCGGTACACAGCATAACCCCCATAACACACCGCCAATAACAACTTATCGCCCTACAACATTAACAGCTCGCAAGCCTCTTGTTCCCATCCATAAGGACACATCAATAAAGGTTTCGCGTTAATTTGATCAACCGCTACTCTAAGCAGTTAAACGGCAGCACAAATTAAGGACGCGATATTTAAGGGTTGGTAAATGGGCCTATCTAAATTGGAGATCTGCGAAGTTGGATGTCGTGGTTGACTACGAGGCTGGAGTTAAAAAGCCAGGAAGGCTAGGGAGACGTCCGGAACACGTAAAATAACATCTAGGATACGGGCATATTTGGTCACGATATCACTGTTGGCTTGTTTTCTGGCCTCCGCCTAACGGAATTGGGATGAAGGGTCAGGTGTAGGATGTTAGGACGGTAATTTGAGGACTTAGCATAGGTATACAAGGTTCTGCTAAGATCGTGGTGTATTTGTACAATAGGTTATTCGAGACGTTTAAAAGAAGAATAACGCATATCGAAACTAGTCGTAATAAAAAAAAGTAGTTGCTCAAGTGCGACATAACTTTAGGGACTTCTTAGTGACCTCAAAGTGGCAGAGTTCGTACCCGGCCTGGTCTAGGTCTAACTTGTAACCTCGTAATGAAGCTAGACTCATTTTACTAGAAAAAAAATTGAACAATGTTATACTAGACAAGATACAGCAGTGTAGTTCTTGAACGTTGAGAAAACCTTGCTACCTTCACCTTCCTGTTATGGACCAGATTAAAGACAGAGCTTTCTCGGCTCTGTAAGTACCGAGGTGTTGAAGTAAACCTTCTTAAAGGTGCGGATTATATGTGGTTTTAGGGAACTCCTTATCCCACCGGCATCGGAACTACATTTTAGATATTTGATTCTAGTTCTCCTGTTATAGGCCCAATGAAACGCTACTAGCGACTCTAGGTAGGTGCCTACCTAGATAACCTATGCGTCCACTAAGCACTACGCTATGCACGACACTTCGACCCTAACCAGGACGATGGTGGGGGAATAACGCTAGAATTCTTCTCGAAGCCCGCGAGAATCAAACAATGTTCTTAGCCGCGGGGTGGGCAAAACCCCCCAAGACTCACAAGGGTTCAGTGAGATGGGCTTCGGTGTATGGTAGCATCGTGCTGGGGCGAGGGGAGGCGAGGGGGCGAGGTGTAACCCGGAGGATCGCCGACCAATATTTCGGACAAGTACCCCGATTACAGCAACTCGGATGTTGTGCGATTGATGCTGGAGGATCAATTCCAGTTGATTATGGAAGCAATACTATCCGATCGTAATGCCATGCTATTAGGTTCTTATCCGAGTCCCTCGTAACGAATTTATAATACCGTTCCACGGTCAATGAATGAGTGCCTATCTAGGCTTGGGGGTTCGTAATCACTAACCATGCCGATGGAAGGCTGCTACCTCTTATCGTATGTGATAGAAAATTTCTCCACGTGGCGTTGCGCGGCGGCAATTGAAATCAATCTAGACCCCAAACCTGAATTCTCTGTTCCGTCTCCGTGTGTTTTGTCTTTCCCTCCCTTCCATTCCTAGCATTAGATGTATAAATAGATACCGGGAAGGCTGTATTGAATTAGTAATTGCCACGCTTACTCGTCTCCTTGAAGCTGTCACTTTTCTCCTGATATTCTAGATGGTGTCTGTTTCAGGAGAGTCAGCTAACGAAGGGCGAGACCACTACTCGAAGGCAATCTTACTCGCAACCTTTGCTGTTTAAAGTACAGGATCTCAAACAGCTGGATACGGCTTATTCGCTTTTTAGGAGCAGAGTATCACAAATGATGTCATTTGGCAAGTAATTAAAGCAGCTTTATTTGATAGGCTAAGACGCGGACATATTCAATACGCCTCCACTGGGCAGAAAAGGAAGACTTCGCGTACTCCGTAGGTAGCAGTCATATTTCATTCGTACTACTCATAATTTTCGGTTATGGCCGTTTCCCATCATATTGCTATGTTCTTCGAACTGATCCTGGTAAGAACTGGTGTTCTAGAGATCTTAAAGGCCAAGGCTGATACTACCCCTGACCTGTCGTGGACCCTACGGTTGCTAAACTTAGTAACTAGCAGCCCTCATTGAGACGGCTCCAGAGAAGGCCGAGCATGTGGAGGGAGGGTTTAGTGCCAGTATGCGCTCCGTGCTGAAGCTCATTGTCCACACAATGTACGATCTCCAAAAATCTACAACGCATCATTGTACTAGGAGAACAAGCCAGGCTAGTACAAGACAAGGCAAGATAACTACATGTAGTATAGCAGGCAATGTCAATGAAGAAACCAGGTTCCACTCCACCCACACGTCGGGGTAGATCTGCATCAGCTCGAAGTGTGTCTCAGACTCTCGTCATATTTTTTTTTCTTCGGCCTTATAGCCTCGACGCACAGTATTTTTGACTACCTCTCTTCGCCTTTTCTTAATTGATGTGCTATCAAGTAACAGTAACGCAAACCCATCGACTACCAACAACAGCTCCATCGGGACCGGGCTGCGGTTTTCTGCAGCTGCACGCGCGACAAGTTGCATGCAACAAAGAGGCGACGTCTCGCATACATGCACATCATAATTTTAGGGCTCCCACACCGGACAGAGTTTATCGTATACCTACCTCTAGTTCTTGGACTAGCTCTTCATCTGCCTTTTGATGTTTGCCGTTGCCGTTGCCATTGTTATTGCTGTTTGTAGTCCTAGTCAGCGTCACCCCTGAAAGGACGTAGATCCTGGGAATAATCCGAAGGACCCTCATCTTTCTCCTCCAATCCCTACGTACGTTGGCGCACTATTTGTCGAAAAGAGGTGTTTTTACGAAGTAGCCACTCCTGGTAAATTGCTTGCGCCTCATCGACGTTCCGGGTTTTGGATTTGACAGCCACCAACTCGGGTTGTTCTCCGCGCGCCTCTCCGCCTTTCCCTCTCATTTTAATTCTTGCGGGGGTAATTGAACTTCAAGAAAATTCTACCTAATGACTGGTTGAGCGTGCGATGAATGTGAGTTTCAAATTGGGTTATGCGACTTTTCCTAAGCCACATTGCGAAAAGCAAAACGAAACTAATTAAGCTCCGGCTGCGGTCAGAATCGATTTTGAACGACTCCGTTAGAAGACTTCCGCGAACTTCTTACTCCGATTCCTAAGCACGCGACTGCGCTGCCCCGCCATGTATCTTCGTTACTTGGCGTGAAACTTTCCCCCAAGATCTCCCTCAGAGCACGAGTCAAGTAGGCCTTGTTGTAGTCCTACTAATGACGCGAGTAGCCTTTAGCGCCAGAAGCTCGACCTCATAGACCTAGTTTCGACATACACTCTAGCTCCCGTGCTTCCGCTCTGGTTTCAATCAAGATCGACGCTCTCCACATGACAGATTAATGGTGGCGTAAAGAGATTCTCCCAAAAGCCCGCACCCCGTCTTTGGCGCTGCTGCATGGGGAGCCCCCGATTTCTCGGCAGGCTATAGCGTGAACCCGTTCCTTGCCTAAAGTGCCCAGACGAAGCTTTCCCCTCAATTTAGAGAGTTCCAAGACGACCTCAAGCCAGTACCAGCTGTCGAAGGGGGAAAGGGGCTGTATACAACATTCGGAGTCTGGATATCTTAAACTGGCACTGGCACTATAAGAATTAAACACAATTAGGCTTGACGCCAGGGCTCGCAACAGCAGCCATGAGGCGGAATCGAGTCCCGCACTCTCCGCCTTCGACCTATAGGGCCTTGGCCCACCATCCGGCTAATGGCCAACCCCCGGACTCGGTATCTCTGATTAGGTCATTCAATAGCGAGACAAACCCGACCCGGCCGATACGTCCCTCCCCACTGACCGCTTCGACCATCCCTGACATGCCACTGGACCTCCTCGACCGCATGAGGTCTTTCCCGCTTTTCATGTCAGCTCCCGAGGAGTTCCTAGTCGCTATTGGCAAGCATTTAAGACCTCAGGTCCACTCCGCACACGATCACATCTTGACCGAAGGTGACGAAGCAAAAGCAATGTACTGGTTGGTTCGGGGGGTCGTAGGCGTGACCTCGCGCGACGGCGAGGCCGTATACGCCGAGCTGAAACCAGGCGCCTTCTTTGGTGAAATAGGAGTGCTGATGGATATGCCTCGAACTGCGACCATCGTTGCGCGCACGAAGTGTCTCCTTCTAGTCCTTAAGAAGGAGGATCTCCAGCGGGAGTTGCCAAGATTCCCCGATATGGAGAAGGCCATTAGAGAGGAGGCGCATGAACGCTTAACCATCCTTAACAAGAAACGTCAGGAGAGCGGGCATACTCTTAAAGTTGCAAAGGGATCGACAATAGCTCGAGAAGCTGTTCCTGGTGAGGTCTCTACAGGGGAGGTCGGCGTCATTAAGGAAGGGTCCGTAGTAAACACGAAGAAGAGGAAATCCCCTAGTCCGGGTGTGATCGAAGACATAGCCTCAGGTAGTGCGCTAGGAAGCGGTCTCGTAAATGTGCGGCAGACGCTTAAAGAGCTCCCGTTATTCTCGACGCTGCCTCCTGATATCCTCCATTTTCTCGGGATGAGCGCACAGCCCAAGACCTTTCCCCCTTTTACAGACATAATTCGTCAAGGAACAGCTGGTAATGAAATTTACTTCATCGTACGTGGCGAGGCGGAAGTAATTCACGAGCCGCCCGAGGGGCAACGACGGAAGAGGATAACCCGATCATCAATGATAAGACCGCGTTTAAGACAAGGTCAATATTTTGGAGAGGTTGCCAGCTTGGGTCTATCGCTTCGACGTACCGCGACCGTAAGATCTATCACGGCTGTCGAATGTCTCATGATCAGCGGTGAAGCTTTAGACGAATTATGGAAGCGATGTCCACCAGACATAAGGAAACAAGTTGAAGACACAGCGAGGACTAGGATCAGACAGAAAGATGACGATGTTGAGATGATAGACGCTGAGTTGTCCGATCATGATACGTCATCATCGTCGACACCTAGACGTTCTACACCACCACAGGTCACGTTCACTACGCCCTCAAAACCCGCTTCACCAGTCAAGGACGAATCAGATCAAATGGAACCAAAAGATCCAGATCCCTATCTAAGTGTTGATATGGAAAACCTACGAAACCGCCGACGAGGATCCCTCGCTCCCCCAACACCACCTCCGACCGAAGCTCCAAATACTCCGATCACCAATGGCCTGCGCCTACGCATGCTCGACACCTCGGTATCACTTAAATTCCCAACCGCATCCGTGTCCCCAGACTCAGAAGTACCTGCAAAGAAGGCTAAAATACTGCCAAGCCGACCAGCCACTAACCAGGAACCCTTACTCCCGGACGATATCCTAGAGCTCATATTCCGGTTCTTCGACATAGCCGAGCTCCTGCGCCTGCGACAGCTCTCGTCCCACGTGCGCAAACTCCTTGCCACCTCACCGAAACTGTGCATCCACGTAGATCTCACGCCCTATAACCGTTACGTGACAGATGAGGCGCTCATCAACATAATTGCGCCGTTCGTGGGGCCGCGGCCGATTTCGATGGACCTCAGCAACTGTTTCCACATCACCGATGAAGGGTTCTCAGCGCTATGGAAAGTCTGCGGCAAGAACATCAAGATCTGGAGGATGAAATCTGTCTGGGACGTCTCGGCCAACCAAATCTTAGAAATGAGCGAAAATGCCAAAGGCCTAGAGGAGGTGGACTGGAGCAATTGTCGCAAGGTTGGTGATAATCTGCTGGCTCGCGTGGTTGGCTGGGTCGTCCCCGAACACCTTCCAAACCCGAAGCAAGTCGTGATATCGAACTCTGCAGCCGCTGCGCGCCTCCGGGCTCAGCAGCAGCAGCAGCAGCAGCAGCAACAGCAACAGCAACAGCAACAGCAGAAGCAGCAGGCCCAAACAATCGTCCTACCACCCCCAGGCACCGTGATCGGCTGCCCGAAGCTCAAGCGTCTCAACCTATCCTACTGCAAGCACATAACCGACCGATCAATGGCGCACATGGCCCAACATGCATCGAACCGCCTACAATCTCTCTCCCTCACGCGCTGCACCTCCATAACCGACGCCGGCTTCCAGAGCTGGGCGCCCTTCCGCTTCACCAACCTCTCGCACCTCTGCCTCGCCGACTGCACGTACCTGTCCGACACGGCCATCGTCGCGCTCGTCCACGCCGCCAAGTCCCTGACGCACCTCGACCTGTCCTTCTGCTGCGCCCTCTCCGACACCGCGACCGAGGTCGTGGCCCTCGGCCTGCCGCAGCTACGCGAGTTGAAGATGGCGTTCTGCGGGAGCGCCGTCAGCGACAATAGCCTCGCGTGCGTCGCGCTGCATCTGAACGATCTCGAGAGGCTGAGCGTCAGGGGGTGCGTGCGGGTCACGGCGAACGGGATAGAAAGCGTGCTGGATGGTTGTGGGAATCTAGTCTGGGCGGACGTGAGTCAGTGCCGGAATCTTGAGAGCTGGATTAAGGGGGGCGGTGTTGCGAGGTGGGGGTACGATGAAAGGGCTGAGAGTAGGGCCGCGGGAATGGGAACACCGAGTCCGAGCCCGGCTAGGGAGGTGAGCTCGCCAGAATCGGGGAGATCGGGCATGCGTTCACCGGAGAACAGTGTGCGCAGCTCGGATCGCGACCGCTATGCCAGGCCCGGAGTTGCGTTTGTGGTTGAGAAAGGGCCTGGTGGATTGCGTTGAACCGGGCCAGCGCTATTCGGCTTCGTACTTCGATGCTGGGTACTTGCCTCTTAGATAAGGAGAAAGTGAGCTCGGCTGCATGGTGCATTGCTTACGATCTGAACGTTCTGACGATCTCGCATACGGATAAACGGATAGGCCTTGTGATCTTATCTGGGTTTTCACGAACTGTTTTCTATGATATACCCCCGTCACATACATAGATGAGTGGAGTTGCGTATTGAATTCTTTGACTTCGGGTTTTGAAGCCCCTGATTATGAAGTCGCATATTAGAGATTAGTGGCTTACGCCGAAATATGAATACACATTTACAGTGTCTGGGTATTTACATGATGTGATGACTTAGGAGAAGACTTGGAAATGTGGCATGCTCCTAGCCTAGCCCCTATTTTGCGGCTCTCTATAGATACCCATTAACCCGTACCGCTATATAAAACCTATATTGGACCAGTGTACTTCCATCAAACCTTGATATAGTTTTAGATAGCTCGGCGTCTTTCACATCTACCGCACATCAAGTAAAACATGGAACGTTTGAGCGGACAGCCACTAAAATAGACCGTTACGCAAACAAATTTCCTCTTCTATGTAGATGAGACCGTGTCTCGCTTTCTCGTAGCAGTCTGACTACTATCACAACTCGCTCTTATGTTCTTATCTATTTTCAATAACTCTAACTGGTGTAGGCGATTACTGCTAGGATACAGGGGCATTCGGCCGTAGTACATGAGGTCATCGTCGGATCAGGGATACATATGCAGGAGTGTACAACTGTGACCCAATCTTGGATGTAATTCGCAAGACTACCTATAACTGATAAGGTACGGACCGAGTGCAAAAATCACGACTCAAAAGTACGATCCAATCAGCTACTCTATACTATTACACTACATTGTCGGGGTAGGATAATCAAGGTTGTGTGATGATGGTAGTGGACTCTGATATTCGATATATGACGAGTTCTACGTAACACTTTTTCGAGAAAACATATTATTCGTATTTGAAGGAATCCCAATTATTCTAGTATTTCGTTTTATTCGACCGGAGTTCCATGGCAGACCAAGATTCCATCCGAGCTGCTTCCGACCCCGAGAAAGGGGCCGGCGGAAGCGATCCGATATCTGCGACTTCGGAAGACTTCTTAGAAGACACTAACGGCACTACCGTGGCGGATACGTTGATGATCAGCGTGCCGAGAAATCGACTTGAAAGATTGGCTAATGAATTCGACGAACGTTTTGGAATTGAAGCTCGAGGTATTCAACGGGTCCCCGACTGTATTCGTGCTAGAAATCCAACTACTAGGGACTATGTGCAAATGTGGTCTATCTGGTTCTCAGCCAACTGTACTGCTACTCAGTTCGCTGCAGGCATATTGGGCCCAGTCACTTTCGGTCTTGGGTTTACTGATGCTATGCTGTGAGTCCTCTATTGCTCCGGACAGACTCAACCCATTAATTCTTAAGTACCGAATATCTAGGTTGTGTACTTTTGGCACGATGTTTGGTTCTATGGGCAGTGCCTACATTTCCACCTTTGGGCCAATCTCTGGAAATAGAACGATGGTGGTTGCTCGCTTCACTATGGGTTACTGGCCGTCCAAACTGGCTGCCCTATCCAACATTGTGATCAACATGGGCTATAGCCTCATCAATTGTATTGTCAGCGGACAAATTCTGTCCGCTGTCAGTGGCGGCTCTATGTCTCCTGTAGTTGGAATGATAATTACAGCCCTCATAACTTGGTTTGTGAGCACTTTTGGTATCAAACTGTTCCATCCATATCAGGGGTACGCAAGTGTCTTTTCTTAGAGTAACGCCGCCCTTCCAGTTAACATATATCTTAGGCATGCCTGGATTCCTCAAGTAGCTGTCCTTTTCATACTCATTGGTTGCGCAAGTCCTAAATTTGACACCGTGACAGCTAGCCAAGGAATTGGAGCGACGGTGGCTGGAGACAGACTGAGCTACTTCTTCCTAACTGCTTCAGTTCCTCTTGGGTGGGCTTTATCATCGGCTGATTTCTACGTGTACTTCCCGAAGTCATGCAACAGGTATCTTGTGTTTCTAATGACGACTATGGGTCTTGTCCTTGGGAAACTTATGGTCGAATTCCTTGGCGTCGGTCTTGCCACCGGGCTAGCTAACAATCCTAGCTGGGCGGCAGCATTTGATGTCTCTTTGGGCGCTCTTCTTGTGGAGGTATTTTCACCACTGGGGACCTTTGGGAATTTCTGTTGTGTTCTTCTCGCGATAGGTATCTGTGCGAACATGATTCCATCGACATACGCCACTGGCCTATCTTTCCAGCTTCTTGGCGGCCAAGCTGAGAGGATCCCTCGGTTATTCTGGTGTACCTTGACAGTGATCATCTATGTTGTATGCGCCATTGCAGGTTATCGACACCTGCTGACAATTTTTGATAACTTTTTGGCAATCATGGGATATTGGATCGCCATTTACACAGTCATCACCCTGCAAGAACACCTTATTTTTCGACGTAAGAGAGGTTGGAACTGGGATCAATGGGACAACAAGGACTACCTCCCAGTTGGCATAGCTGCCTTCGCCACATTCTGTATTGGTTGGGTTGGTGTCGTGCTCACCATGGACCAGACGTACTTCGTAGGACCTATTGCGAAGTTGGTTGGTGAAAACGGTGCCAACGTAAGTTCCCCTTATCCCAGTCAGAGCGGAAATCTGCCGTTTCGTATCCACCTATAACTTCACGCATCATAAATGTAGAGACTAACATTTCTATTTAAGATGGGTTTGGCATGTGGAGCTATTCTGACGGCTATCATATTCCCTCTTCTTCGATACTTAGAGTTGAAGTATCTTAAACGTTGATGGATTAGAAAATTATAATTTTAATATCGAACATTTCACCTGTTATAGTTGATTTAGGTACACAATTAAAAGACTTCAAGGGATTATCAATCCTCATAATAATAATATCTTTTTCTGGTATGCAATATCCAATCAAGTGCTTTCGTCCTTACGGATATATACAGTGTATTGGGTCACATCACAAGCGGCCTTTAATCCAGACTCCCGAGATTCGGCCAATGTAATCACATGCAAGACGAAGCTTAAAAGAACTATTTCCGGCCCTATTTATGATACTATATAGCTTCCACCGTACATATAGCTCGGGTAACCCAATACAGGATATCCTGATGTTTCATTTCCTGATTGGCTAACCCTTCTACAATAATTTGATGTCATTCAGTTTACCAATGAGCTCGAGTACCTGGGCCATGATCCCCGCCCTCTCAATGTCGGGGAATATTATCAAGTATCGGAACTCGATGCTACTGCTAAGAAATCACGCTTTCCGTGTTACAAGATCATACCCCCCGTCTTCGGAAGACGCCTTCACATGTAAGGTCCCGTAGTAAGCGGTCATGCATGCCTCGATTTACGAAAGCAGGGGTGGCAATCAGGTGTCGACCGACAGCACGGGAAGAGATAGAAAATCGTCCTTGTAATTTTAGTCAACCTTCATAGTCTTTATCCTACCTTCTCTTGCAAAATGCAATGACCTAACTTTGATAGTGTGCTCCTCCAACTTCTGTCAATTCATCGATGGACTCTGTTCGCCGACGGGTGAAGAAGATCAGGGAGGGGTTGGAGGACAAAAACAACACTTGGAGCTGGATTATGCAGATACAGGAAACATCTTTCGCACCTTATGGGGAGTGGACAAATGCAGACCTAGACGTGACACCCCCAGAACGTCGTACGTGGACAGCCGTATCTGTCCTTGGATACTGGGTATCTGATATTGTAAGCCTCAAATCCATCCGGTACTTTACTACCTATTCAAGGAAAGGGCTCACCCTGCTGGATATAGTTATCAGCCCAAAGCTGGCAAATCGGAGCTTCTGTATTAGCGATGGGATTGACATGGCGAGAGGCAATATGGTGTGTCCTCGTTGGTTCGATAGTCATGGCCTTCGCTATTGCGTTTAACGGTGCTCCAGGCGCCTACCTCGGCGTTCCGTTTGCTGTTTGGATTAGATCCTCATTTGGCTTCCAGCTTGCAAAGTTCCCAGTAGTGTGTCGGATGACTACTGCCTTATTCTGGCATGCCATTCAGACGTACACTGGAAGCACGGCTTTAACGGTCATGCTGGCGGCCATATGGCCTAGGTATCTAGACATACCAAATCACCTCCCCGAGAGTGCTGGGATCACTAGCCAAGGACTTCTAAGTCACTTCATCTTTTGGATCATCCAGTTACCATTTCTTACCATCCACCCCCATAAGCTGAAATGGTTCTTTGTCTTCAAGGCATTCGTTACGATCACTGCTGCAGTCGGCACAACGATCGCGGTTTGCGTGATAGCAGGCAGCTCAGGTGACATGTGGGATCAACAACCCGAGGTGACGGGCTGGGATCGCTCTTGGCTCATAGTCGCGACGTTGACGTCGCAGACGGGTAGTTGGTCCACGGTTGGTACGAATATCTCGGATTTCACTCGCTACATTCGAGAGCCCCGAAACACATTCTATCAGGCGGTGTTCTTTCCTTTCATCTGCGTTTTTGTGTCCGGCCTCGGTGTGATAAGCGCCTCGGCGACTAATGCCCTCTATGGGGAGTACATATGGGATCCTCTTGTTCTAGCCAGCAAATGGACAACGCCTAGGGCTCGCGCTGCTGCCTTTTACTGCGGATTGGCCTGGATGGTGGCGCAGATAGGGGTTAACGTGTCGGCAAATGTTATCTCGGCAAGCAACGACCTGGCAAGCTTGTTCCCTAAATACATGAACATTCACCGAGCTGCGATCCTCTGCACAGTTGTTGGCGGTTGGGTTATGGTGCCCTGGAAGATCATAACTAGTGCCGCTGGGTTACTCGACTTCATGTCAAGCCTTGGTATATTCCTGTCACCCATCATTGCCATCTCCATCGCAGACTACTGGGTCGTCAAGCAGAGATGCGTTGATGTCTCCGCACTCTACATGCCCCATGGAAGATACCATTACACAGCCGGGTGCAATTGGAGGGCCGCAGCCGCTATGCTTGTTAGTAGTGGACCAACGATGCCAAGTCTAGTGAAGAGCATCAATCCGTCGATTGATATCGGAGGCGCTTCGTACATTGCGGACTTAGTCTGGTATTATGGGTTCCTGAGTGCGTTTTTGGTTTATACTCTTCTAAGTAAGGTATGGCCAGCTGAGGAGAGTGTCCTCACACGTACCGAGTCAGGAGTTGTTAAGGATGTGGAGGCTCCCACAATGGAAATAAAAGAATATCCGAACGAGGTGGATGAATAAGCCGGGTTTGTCCTGTTATAGATGTCACAGGATTCTGAAAAGTGTGAGCATCAAACTTGAACGTTCTATCAACTACCTTAAAATAGTGGTACGACAAGATGAAAACTATTAAAAAATAATCAGGGCTTGGCAAGGTCTAGAGCAGCAAACGTGGGCGAGCACCTGCTTTCCAGTGGTGACTCAGGTCGGTATTTTGTGTCGAGAGCTATATCATTTGACTTTTACGTCTAAGGATAAATGTAGACAAGAACTAAGAGGCACCTTACATATAGGGAGAGTGACGTATGAACAGGGGCTATAAGCCAACTAGTACACGAGAAAAACTAGAACGTCTCATAATGGTATTATAGAGCTCTATAGGCAAAAATAAGGGGATGGCATGGCATGACCATTGACGACAACTGATTGGTTCCCCACAGAAGTATACGGCAGTCGGCGAGCAACCAGCAGATTACCTCACCCATCAATATCTCTTTCATATCCCTATGTGAGTGAATGACATCATCCCAATGGCCTACTCTGTTTATCAGTCCGTTCTGCCGGTCATCATAGAGCTATCGTATCCCAAACAATAGGCATCGCCAACATGCAGGGACTTGCATCTAGACTGCGGGGAAACGTTGTCGGCTCGAATCTATTAACCAGGGGACATGGCTCGGCAAGTGTATAACCAGCCCTCAAAGTCGGGGTTCGGGGATACTCAAACTAGCATGGGTAGGTAACTAAATGGTCGACGAAAAGAACACCAATCTGTTGTCGAACTACCCGAAAAAGAACCACCGCGCATCCTCACATCACCCCGCGTCTCACTTCGTCGCATAGTAAATATTCTTCTCGCAGCCCCTTGTGTCGAACCGGTTATTTGTCATTTTTGAGAATCATGTCGCGACCATTCGAGAAAGTAGGTAAAACACCGAATTACGCTATCGTTTTATACTCCTCCCTCCCCCCCCTTTTGGAGATGTCGCATACCCGAACTAACATGGATAATTATATTAGGTAATCATCGTGGGAGCCGGCCCCTCGGGTCTGCTCCTCGCCCTCCTTCTATCCAAGCGTGGGATCCCCGTAGAAATTCTGGAAGCGTCCCATGAGCTGGACAAGCAGCCCCGTGCTGCTATCTATGGGTCTCCCGCCATCCCAGACCTCCGTCGGGCGGGCGTTATTGACGAGATCCGCCGGCGGGGAATGAGCCCAACGTCTATGTGCTGGCGAAGGTTCAAGGACCACAGTTGGATCACCGGAATGGACGCCCAAGTTTTGAAGGACCTTAATGGCGAGGATCTGCGCATGGCTTGCCTAGTTCTGGATGAGCTGGACCGGCTGCTGCTAGAAGAGTTCCTCTCAAAGTACGACGGCAAGATTAGCTGGAACCATAAAGTTGTGGGCACGGGCCAGGACGAGAAGCAAGCTTGGGTAGACGTCGAGACTCCAGAAGGCAAGAAGAAGATTTACGGAGACTACGTTGTTGGATGCGACGGTGCAGGAAGCGCCGTCAGGAAGTCCCTGTTCGGTGACGAATTCCCTGGTTTCACTTGGGAGAGGCAGATTGTGGCGACAAATGTAGGGTGCCAAATTACAAGTGGAGCAGCTCGGATACGGCTAACCCGAAGATATAGGTATACTATGACTTTGACAAGTTCGGATTTAAAGATTCTAACTTCATCCTGGACCCTGATCATTTCTTCGTGAGTTATGTCTTGTCACGCGAGGAATACTTAGCATCATTGAAGACTAATTCAAATGAATATTAGATGGCGGCTAGGCTCACTGAGGACGGCCTTTACCGAGTGACATACGGTGAAGCCCCGGGCCTGACCTGGGACCAGATGCGGGTGAGGCAGCCGTTGAAATACGAGCTGATGCTGCCGGGACATCCAAGGCCGGGTCAATATAACTTAGTCAACATGTCGCCATATAAGATGCACCAACGGTGCGCACCGAAGTTTCGCGTAGGTCGCATCCTCCTGGCTGCTGACGCGGCGCACTTGTGTAACCCATGGGGTGGCATGGGCATTACGGGTGGATTCGTCGATGTGGGCGGGTTATATGATTGTCTGGCGGGGATCTGGGACGGAAAGGCAGACGAATCGATCCTGGACTTGTACAGTGAAAAGCGTATCGAAAAGTGGAAGACTGTAATCGACCCCATATCCCAGAGCAATTTCCGCCGTGTGTCCGACAGCGATCCGGACACACTTCTGGAGCGCGACCCTGTCATGCAGGCGTGTAAGGATGCGGAGAATGACCTCGAGAAGCAAAAGGAGATGTATCTATCGTTCTTCTCGATGAGGTACGATTTCACGCAGCATTACAAGAAAGCTTAATCGAGCATGGAGACGGTCTAGTCAAAATATACCTATTATTGTTTCATCAGTTTCTGTCATGCCGTGTCTGCCTGCATTTGTTAGACTACCTATCTAGAGTAGCCAGACAGAATTTGCATGGTGAGGTACCTATTTTTATGTGCTTGATGGCGACGTAAGGTGAAACATTATTTTATCTGAAATTTTCGGTATACCAAAAAGATAGATTGTCCTGATGCCATTGTAAAAACTAAGTGGCAATCTCCAAGCAAGGAGAGCCCCCCTCAGTGTTGCAATTCGCAGGAAATCACAAGGGTTCCATATCACAGGCTTGCCTTTCCTCTAGATTCGAAAGGTAAAGTTCCTACGAGAATTCCCGCTACGATGAATAATGCACCGCTAGTGTAGACGGGCGCTGCAGTCTGAAGGTTCGCAAACATGGCTACGATGGGGGCCATGATACCGAAAATGCGGTTCGAGGTGGCCGTCAGCGCATTCCCGGTTCCTCGATCCTTAGTCGGGAATAATTCAGGGGTAAATGCGTATAATACGGCATACATGACGTTACTCGTGAAGTTGTAGGCGCAATTCCACCCAAGCAAGCTTGAGGAATTAGTCGCAGTTGTTGAACAGTAAAGGAAGACGCCTGTCAGAATCGTGCTGAGACATAGCGCTCCTTTTCGCCCGAAATGGTGTAGTTCAACCAGAACACCGCCAATAAGCGCGCCAGGAACGCCGAGCACGGCAATAATCAGCGAGTTACGATACGTAATGTAAGTTGAACCGTCTCCAAAGTCAACACCACGGGTGCTCTGGATGTATGGTAAGAAAGCGTTATATAGTGGATATCTGTAGGATAAGGTAAGTAAATGCAGATGGGCTGGCTCTTTTTAATGCTTACCCGAGTCCTATGAAAGCCCAGATCAACATCAATGCACCTGTGTTGTATGCTAACTTTGGTGTCCTAAACAGGGAGCGAATATGATTAAAATTGACTGCTTGTAGCTTGCGTTTCGCAGCATCGCCAGCAGTAGTTCTGTTCACATATCCATCCGGCTCGCAGGCTTTCAAGTCCTCGACTGACAGCGATGAGGTCTTGTTGTTTCGCCGTGCGACTTCGTGGACTATACGCACGGCCTCTTCATCTAGCCCCTTACCCATAAGATACTTAGGTGACTCAAAGATAGTGAAGCAGAAGAAACGAAGAATGAACATGATGAGGGTCAGTCCGCCCATCGCAATCATGAAATAGCGCCATCCCATGTTCTTGCTCCTGGTGCAATCAGTGTCTGTTTGCTGGCAGGTCCTGTACCCCAACAGCGGCCATGCAACCAGGTTCGCTATAACTTGAGCGAGAGCCCAATCAATGGAGAGGATCGTAAGTAGGTATTGATGGGATCCGGGGAGGAATTCGAGGAAAATCGCTGAGTCGACTGGGAGATTGCCGCCGACACCGAATGACCAGAATGCTGCAAAAACTCCGATGGCGGCGAAGTTGGGCGCCGAAGCAGCTATCAAGCCCCATACTGCGGTCAAGCCGAGTGTCAGATTAAAAGCCCATCTCCGACCAAAGATGTCGCAACCAAAGCCCCAAAACATGGCACCGGCAAGCAAACCGATGTTTTGAGCGAGACTTAGCAGCGGGCCGCGCGTGGGATGGAACTCATTCACTATGGGTGTGAAGATAAGGGATGTGACAATTGGCCAGAGGTTGTCGGACGCCCAACCAAACCCTACAACGATGAAAAGTTGCCATTGGTACCATCCCATGCCAATATCCTGAATCTACAACCCAAATTATTAGGCAATCGATTTAAGATAAGTCTCTGTAGTGAAGCCCTTACTGCTTTGTTCAACACGATCGCCTTCGCTTCGTATACCGGATCAATTGTGCCCTTTGGAATCGTGCTGACATCCTCGAACCCATAGGCGAGATCCTCACCCCCGTTCTTATTTCCCTTTTGGGGTGGACTCGCAGCCATGATTTGCTCGCTAGGAGAATAACCCAAAAGGATGAAAAATCTGAACCAAAGCAATAACTATCAACGACGAAGACACTACCGATTCATGATTAAGTTGAACAATAGGCAGCCAAGCTCTCTCTCCATATATATAACAGAAAGTTTTATAGAGTTGTATCGGTGTTCCGTGCCGAGAAAAAGCTATGGATGGCTTAATAAAAGAAACTCTGGGGAAAGCTTCAGCTGCGATCAAGCAAAGTAAGCTGCTAATGACGTGCTTGAAACCCTGGAGTATCCTTGTCTGGTAGTGACTGCGAGCATCCTCTGTGCCAGGATTATGGTTGCTACTAGGCCACTACAGGGAAGTGTTATAAGGCACATAATACCTAGCAGGCCTAGTATGGCCTGGATCTGGCGCCAGCGGCTCCAACAGATCGACACACAATCGGTCTTCCCGCATCGCCAAGATAGAACCAATGGCATCCAAATCTGTGAGAGGACCTTACCGAATCATCCACTAAAGAAAACTATGGTCGGTTCCCAATGGAGTAATGGGGTCTCATGAGCATTTCAAGGTAGCAAGAGTGTAACAAGATGAATTCAAGAATCAACCCCAGAAATGATTCCCTGTCTTAGGTAGGCGAGTACCTACATGACTAAAAATCTGCATCGGCATCTTCAAATTGAAACATCACGTATGACAAGGTCGGCGTCGGTGAAAAAGCCCGCTCCACAAACACGGGGAGCTCACCTAGGTACAGGGGCTCATTTATGACGAGACTTCGGTGGAATTTAATTGACAAACCCAATCCTCCGTATCCATTCTCCCAGAAGGCAACACCTCCCCTAAATCCTCATCTAATTTTGCATTATTAAATCTCACTCTCAACCCTGAGTCCCGCGTGCCCAGGCCCTTCGCCAACGCGACTACCAAGGTGATAATGGCGCGATACCCGAATTTGCTCGCTGTTGGGCATTGGTGTCTACCAGCGCCGAATGGCATGTATGCCTCTTTCATGGCGTCCGTGAGTTCGCGGAACCGAGATGGACGAAAAGCTTTCGCGTCGTGACCCCAGATGCGCGTGTCTCTATGGCATTTCTCAACATCAGCAGCGACAACGTGCGAGCCGCCTTGGGCGTTTAGAGTACCGCTTGGTACCGCGCGACGTATACGCTTTGTTGGGGGGTATAGGCGGAGGCCCTCCTAGGAGCTAATGGCAGCAAAAGCCCCGATTTGAGTCGTAAAGCACGGCGACAAGGATGAAAGAAACTTAGTGTCAACTCACCTTGGCGAAGTTCAATGCTACTTCCAATAGGTCACCGTCAATTCCATTGTTGAAGTATCGAGGGCAGTCCTTGACTACTTGCCGGAATTGATCCGCTGTCTCCTGATCTGTGGCCCGGAACCCGGCGGAGACATAAGTCAGCAGGACTACCCGCCACATCGTCTCATATGCGGGTATGATGATATTCAACGGATGTTCCTCACGTAGACAAGGGAAGCAATGGGGAAGGATGCGTCGAAGAGCCGCTTGGAGGCGCTCCTGATATTCGTGGAGATCCGTCCGTAACGTTTTCTTAGATTCCACCCATAGGAGGTTGATCATCTCGGTTGCTTCGCCGACGTCACCCAACTCGATTTGCGTTGGCTCTACGCTGAAGAACGGATGGAGCATGACTATGAAAACCAAAGGCCGTACGATTGTTGCTAGACGTACAGGAGTTTCGAGCTCTCCAAGGGGGTTTACGATTTTGCCCAGGACCGTTTCCGCGACGTGGAAAAGGTTGATCCACTTGTTCGCGTCCGTGGTTTGAATAACGCTCCTGGCGGTCGTGACGGACTGTGTATATATGCTCGGACTGATAGTAGTGAATGAATTTTGGATGTCGAAGACTTCGGGTAACCTCCCGTTTGGTGTGGCTCGGGAGGCGAGCCTGTCTGAAAGATTATTGGGACCGAGAAAGCTGAAATCGACGATGGCCCTATGTCTCTGGACATCTTGACGAGCCTTTAAAACCAGGAGCTTCTGCTTTTTAAGATGATAATTCTTCACAAAGGAGGCAATGAATTTTCTTATAAGGGCGGTGATTATGACGCCAAGGATGACTGTAACGAGTATTGAGCCCTTGAGACCGTCCATTTTTGAGAATACAAGAATCGACTTGTTGGCTGGAAACAAAATGGCATTGTGACTGGTGAAGGTATCTAGGTATATATTCGTTTACCTCTCTGTAAAGTACGCAGACTATGACCTGAGTGTCTTGGTGTCAGCCCCAGGAGTAGTTGGGGGGCATGTCTGTCACTTCTCATCCTCGATAGTACAATCAGATCCGCCTCAAAAAACAATAAAGCAAGCGAAACATTTTTGAATCGACCAGCAAAATCCCGACATCATCCTCATTGACCCCCACGTTCTGCGGGATCCCGTTCGACGCAAATAGAAACGCAAACGGACGTGACCAACTATGTACCCAGATCCCCGTAAATTGGAAGGCTTCGACAGAGTCTTCGAGCTGTCTCGGTCAGCTTCTGCCTCTTAATAATCTAAGGCTGACTGGCAAACGGAAGTATTGGTTCCTAATTTAGACACGAGTGCTCCAGCCTCCGCATCCATAAGTACAGCACGACGACGCAACGGCCCGTAGCTAGCGTCCCATAACTAGCGTCCCAGAGGAAAAGGAAGTTAGGTAAGAGACATGTCACATCTTGAATCTGCTTCCTACCGGTCGGTGAAACATTATACATATGTACAATATAGGGCCCTGTGACATGTTCCGTAAAAGACAGTGGAAATATAGGTTAGCTTTTCGTTGAGGAGATGTCTGATGAATTAGGTACACATGGTAAGATAAATGTAACTTCCCAAAAAGGGATCGATATCTAGGTAAGTACCCTATCTCTAGGTATTATTGCATGGTGCCCTACAATGGCATGGCGGGTTGATTGCGGAAATTAATCAATATTACTATTTGTAGAGATTGTTTTATAACTATTAATAAGGGAATATGCTGGTGTGGGTGTGGGTGTGATGAGGCAGGTGACTTGAGATATTCTGCTGGCGTATGTTATTGTGGTAGGCGTTGGTCCTGCAAAGTCAAAGCATGAATGCCCCTATTTAAGCTAGACTCTGTACAGGTCCCTACTTATCTCGCCTATCACTCTCTCATTGAGAGTGATGAAAGGTAGGAGGTACCAATGAAGTCTCAATATATTTCCGATGCTTGGGACAAGCAACTTTTATAAAATACGCTGGATGCCTGATTATCCAGCAGGAACTTTCCTAGTTCCGTCTCTATGGTATCTACCTTAATCTTGTGCTCGCTCATTGCAAAAGTCGACTCGCTCGCTCTAGTTTCCATTATACCACTATACGAAGAAGAGTTAAACCTAGCAGCCGAAAACGCCTCCATTATGCATATACTATGTATGCATTCCCTCCCAGCTACCGCCAACCGGGTGGATATACATTTTCATTCAGCCCTATACCTCTTCCCTCCCTGAACGCCAGTCCAACCGGTTGATGATCTCTGTGACGATATCCTCGTGGGCCTAATCTGATATACTGCAAAGCAACAATTTTCACCTCATAGGAGTCTGTGTCCTCATGCGCAGCGTCCTTAGGCGAAAATTGGCGTTCTTCAAGTCGAATTTCTCCGTCTTGGGGTCCCAGAATGCGGAAACATCGACGGTGATGAGAGCACGTGACGTGGTGATCTCGACAAGTCCGCTTACGTAGATAGAACCCCGCGGAGGAAGCTCTGGAATAGGTCGCCATGTTTGCATGAATTTTCGCTTGAACGCTCTCCAAGGTTCACTTGTGTGCTCTTGCGTGGTTTTAATACCGTATATATCCCTGGCGCTCTTCGGCTTGTCTCCTTCGGCAGTGGGAATAATTGGAACCGGACTGCCCACGCCAGACCCGGGTGAGGCTGTTGATGATCCGGGAGCTGGTGACGGATCACTAGACCTCTTCTCGATGGGAGTAGTCGAGTCAGTGGATGAGCCGTCGGCGGCCTGCGTCTTCGCGGACGGGAGCGAACTGGGTGCTTTAGAGTCAGGCTCGGGCTTGGGATTCTTCAATTTCTGATGGACTTTTTCCATAGCCTGTTGTAGAGAAGGATTTGGAGTGGGATTAGGTTCGTATCCGAGTAGTTGTGCGAATTTCAAGGCATTCTGCTTCAATAATGCCCCTGAAAAGCTCCATAATGACAAGGTAAGTGTAGACGGCCAGAGAGCACGTCGTATCCATAAAGCCGTTGTAGTGTCGATAGGTTCCTCCGTGATGTAAATTCCATCATCGCCTAATGTCAACCTGAAGGGAAGGTTAGAGTTAGAATGAATCAGAAAATTGAGGTGAGAAGTCGTACCCTTTCCGGACGAAAGTGGGAGGTGGCCTATGTGGGTACTGGATATCAAGCCAATACTTTCCCAACTTCATGTCCCCGCCGCATCTCTGCACAAGTACGGGGCTCTGCGTCGCAGTTTTACGGACGAGCTCAGCAAGGCTACCTAACAGAGGGTCAGTCGCTATACTCTTCTTTCTTAAAGTGTTCCGACTCGCTTACTTTGTATACTCCTCACGAGTTCCCGGTTTTTATTAACCCTTATGAAAGCCTTCCACTCCGGGTCAGTGCTCTTGTAGGGTTCGGATGCGACGAGCCTCGTAGTTAAGGGTAACGGGATGAATATAGGTTCGAGTAGTTCCTCCTCCATCTCTTCCCGCTCTTCCCTGGTCAATTGCCTTTCTTGCTCGTCCAGCCATGCGGAAAGGGTACCGAAAACAGATGATTTATAAACCTGGTAACAGAAATAATAGGCGCAACCGGCGAATATGATATTCCTGTACAACAAGGCTCAGCATCGATACGATTTTGCATGTGTTGGGCTAGTTTTGCCTTACCTTGGCTTGAACCATTTTCGCCGAATTTTGACCCTATGGACCTGGATGACTTGAGGCGCGGGTGTACTAGACCCGTGAACTCTAGTAGCCAGAGTAAAAGGGTTCGGTCGCGATCGCAATAGTCGCAACATGCCAGGCATACGATCGAGGCGCGCCCGAGGTCGGCGGCCGAAGGGAAAGACGTGGCAAACTGTCTAAGTTGAGATGCGTCAAGGAGCGTAGCCTATCTAAATACCTAGTTTAGGTATTCGTGTGCGATTATGAGATTTCGGTTATCCGCGTTGTGTCGCTCATCTCGTAGCAAGCCGACATGGAGGATGGTATACAAGTTGGAAAGTTGTCGGTCAAGCTGTTACAAATAAATTAGAAAGGAAACAAGGCGAAATCTCAGCCTTTAGACTTGCAAGACGTGGAAAGACCAAGACCATGTGCTTCTAAGAAGTCGAGACCCTCAAGATTAAGAACCCCACCGTCCAATCAGACCGTCGTAATACTTGCTCATACTGTACCGTTACAATGGCACCTCACCTCACCTGTACACATACATACATGTATGTAACATGTATCTTATCAGATCTACGTACCTATCACGTGCCTCATGGTTATATGACCCTCATACTTCGTACGGGCGGGTCCACTACATGCACATACCTACATGTATCCCTAATAGTGTAGGTAGCGTCACATACCCAAGCTTCGTCCTCATCAATCCTCCATCGCAACCAAACAGCTTCGAGAGCAACCAACCTCGACAACATGAAGCTACAGAGCTTCTTATTACCAGCACTTGCTGGCATTGCCACTGCCAATTCTGAAGATCAACTACACAATGCAGAAGCCTATATCATTAGACAATCGAAACATGCAACCGCGAATCCTCCTTCGATACCAAATGAGCTTGCCCGAGCTATTCTCCTTCAACGTCTCAGCACATCCGAACAACCGTCCGCTCTAGGCCAGCTACCCGAGTCACTCTCCCAAGATGAATCCGTATTATACATCAACCAATACGCGAAGGCACCTCGGCCGCTATTCGAGGAGGTTGAAGACGCGAACGAGCCTAGGCAGCTAGTCATCGCGCTCTCCGGCATTACAGCCAAGAAGCATGACGATTTAAAAGCCGCTATATCAGGCATTCCTCTTGCTTTTACGGCTCCTGGACTGAGCCGATTATCTGCTGGAGGGAAGAAGTCCAACTGTGCATTTGGGCAGTCGATCAACCCGAGCGACGAGAAGTGTTGGAAGGGCAAGACACAATACCTCGAGTACGATGTCGCCAAGGTACACCATTCCTTTATTGACTCATGTATGAACAGCACCCTAACTTTAAGTAGGATAAGGACGTAATCAAGCAACTAGGCAAGAATCTCGAATCCCTCAACTCCCAAGCCCAGGCCGGCACTCTCGAAACTACCATCCTCCTCCTCGCCGACTCATCCTCAGAACTCCGCAGCCGCGCCCTCGAAGAAGAGCAAATCCTCGCCGACGATGCCGCGGCCACGCAAATCCCCACCGCAGACTCGACCTTCAACGCCGACGGATCCCGCAAGCCGGTCCCCGACGACAAGCCATTCCACGCCTTCGCCTCGTCCTCGAAATCCGCGGGCCGTCCGCCAGCCCTCCTCCCCTCCTGCTTCAGCAGCTTCAACGCGTGCGTGAGCGCGACGGACAGCTGCTCCGGTCACGGACAATGCATCAACAAGTGGGAGAAGCTGAGCCTCGACGAGAGCAAGAACGCGTGCTTCTTCTGCCACTGCATGGCTACCAACGAGACGGATTCCCGTGGCCACGTCGGCCTTTACCACTGGGGCGGCTCCTCCTGCCACAAGCGTGATGTGAGCACGCCGTTCTGGCTATTCGCCGGTGTGTCTATTGCTTTAGTCGGTACTATTGCATTCGCCATCGGTCTTCTATTTAATGTCGGCGAGGAGAAGCTACCCGGTGTTATTGGAGCTGGTGTTTCTCGGGCGAAGTAGGTGTCTATTTGGGTGGTCTCGTAGATGACCTTTGGATTGTGTGAAGAGAAGGAAGAAGTATTGAGCCACTATCGAGATTGATAGAAGGAATGGTGAGAAAGCCTACCTGTCTCGTTACATTGTAATGCAGGCGATAGTGCAGATGCGGATGTATCATACGTGTACTGATACCGGGAACACACACAAACGGGCGCTGGTTAGCATATCTGTCTCCTCTAGTTTATTTTACAGGGGGTTTGCACTGTATTTCATTATGCAGAAGGTTCAAATCAAACAAGAATACTGCAAAACTTGTCGAATTAGCTTGAATCTCTCCGCATCACGAAGAGTTCTGTATTGGGTATCATTGTGCAAGCGCTATATCTCCATCTGTGACCGCTGCCTTACCGGCGTCGTCCCTAAACTTTCGAGCCCTCTTTGACCAGGCGTATCTCCGCCCGCCCTAGCTTGATCTAAAAGTGATTTGGCCGCCGCAACGGCATCTTCAGCACTCGTCCCGGCCTCTCCATTAGCATTCGGTGTGCCAGGCGCAGCAGCAGCCTCACCACTAGTCACACCAGCCATCAAAGCGCGATACCTCTCCCCAGCCTCATTAAGCAGCCTCTGAACTTCCGGCTCCCTCTTCAATATCCCCTCCCTCTCAGCCCTCAACTCCTCAATCCGCGCCCTCAACCGCACCATCTCCTCCTCCTTCCTCCGCATCCTAGCCTTAAACTCCTCAACCAGCTCGCTCAGGTCTGGCAGCGGCGTGATCTTCGGGATGGCCATGTTCTGCTGATAGTACCTCCCGAGCCGCCGCCGCTGCTGCTCGCGCTCCTCGGCCAACCCGTCCATGCCCGCACGCGTCTGCGCCGCCTCGTACGCGGCCCGCCGCTCCGCTTCCGAGTCGTCGGATTCGTCGTCGTTGTCGGAGCCGCCGCCGCCGCCGCCGCCCTCGGCAGCCGTGATCAGCGACGCCATCTCCGCGCGGCGCCTGCGGCGCGCCTCGCGCTCCGCTTTCTTGCCTAGCGAGAGCCCGCCGTCTTCTACGAACTCGTCGAAGCCTTCGCCTAGGTCCTCGTCCTCGGCTACGAGACGCGTGTCTTTGGAGGACTTTCGGCGGGCGGCGGTTTGGCGGCGCTGCGAGAGGACGGCGAGGTACGAGTCCCCGTGCCCGCGGGCGTCGCCGCCGTCGGAGTCGGAGAGGGAGATGAAGTCGTCGGTGTTGTGTTTGCCCTCTTTGGCTAGGCGGGCGCGTCGGGATTTCTTCTCTTGGATCTCGGCTTCGGTTAGGATTGTTGTGCTTTTTGGAGGAGTGGTGGACCGAGCTGCTGTAGTCTCCACGACTAGAGCCCCTTCAAGCTCTGAGGGGTCGAGGCTCATCTCATCGTCGGATGTTGGTTGTAATTTAGAGAGGTCTTGGGGTGTGTTTGGAGTTGACTGCTGTAGCTCGGATAGGTATTCTTTGCTATATCGTGGACGATCATCGTCTGTGTCAGTAGAACGCATTGGAAGCCGGCCGAGAGGTAGGTTTTTGGTTATGCCCTTCTTGAAGGCGCTGTTCTCGGCTGCGGCGTGCGCGAGGGTTGTAGCTCGTTTGGGTGTAGAAACCTCCTCCCCTAGTATCATGGAGTCCCCATCCGTGGAGGCATCTTCAACAACGCCTCCGAACGAGAGACGCGAACTAGAGGATCGTTTCTTGCTCTTTGTAGACCCTGACCTTCCCAGTGACGGACGAATTCGTGGAGGCGCACCGCCGTCTTCATTATCTTCTGCCTCTTTTGTATCCGTAGGCGCAGACTGATCGGTAGATGACGTATCATTTTCGAGCTTATCGATATTGATACTTTTCCTTAAAGATGAGTGCTTGAAAGGCTTGCGATTTGTCTTGAACGACGGTTGTAACGCAGGTCCCTGTTCCTCTTCCGGTGGATTCAAAGCATCGGCTGAGATGGTATCGTCATCGTCATCCTGGACAGTAATCTTGCGTGCTTTCCGTTTTGCACCGAATGCGCTCATTTTTAAGAGTCCTATATCCAATCACCAGTCCGAACGAAGCAAGATTGAATCGAATTACAAGCTTTGTCGTTCCAAGTATGTAGATTCAATGTTGTTGAAATCAAGAGGGAATCCACCATTCACTGTCAGACTGTGTACCTTTGTGCACTGTATTATGGGGCTAAGAAATTCATTATCGATAGGGAGCTATTGCGCTATCTTATCAGGCTACAGTAGCAGAGTAGGTACCGTGACTGCGCGAGCTTTGGGTTCTTTTTGACCGCGAACATTCAATCAAGTGCAACAACCTACCATCTCCGGCTCTCACCACAACTCCACCACAACTTCGCACAAATCCCGATAAGATGGCGCCCGCACAGCCAGAGCTCAAGAAGGTTTGTTTCTCAATCCCATTGCAATTCGCGACGTCAGGCTTACCGATATTTTCTAGTACCTCGACAAGAGACTATTCGTCCAGCTGAATGGGAGCCGCAAGGTTCTAGGCATTCTCCGCGGTTACGATGTGAGCAATCCTCCAATCTACTTTTCCCTCATTCCACGCGTCGCACATGGCTATCTTCCCGTACATAGGAGCTGATTTTTCATCTAGGTGTTCTTGAACATTGTTCTAGACGATGCCGTAGAGGAGAAGGACGGAGGCGAGAAGGTCAAGCTAGGCATGGTCGTACGTGTTTACCAGTACCGACACGCGAAAATCGATATTTGCTAACAGCCGTTCTAGGTCATCCGAGGCAATTCCGTCGTCATGCTAGAGGCACTGGAGAGAATTGGTGGAGATCGTGACAAATGAGAGCCCCCCACGACATGAAATACGCAAACATCCCGCCCAGTCTGGAGTTGATACCCACATGGAAGTGACTAGCAGTGCATTTGGCTATTTCAGTGCCTAATAGCTTACGCATGGCGTTATTACGGACGGCAAAACCGAGGAGGAAACATACCCGCATATAGGGACGATTCAGCAGTTGCGTCTGCTAAAGGAATTAACTTGCTCTTTGAGAAGTTCAGGTCTGTAGCCTATATAGTGTACCACACATAGAATGGGCTCACAGTCTACCTCTCTAATACTATTCACGCTAAGGAATACGCCTGATATATAACATTTCCCTCTACCTCGGTCCATGAAGCACATTTTATTCATGCTAGCTAATCCATCATAGGTGGTTAACCTAGAATATCGAGTTGGGTTATAAGCTATGGGCGAGAATCAGAGCCCATTCCAACGAGATATTGGCAGATATGCAAGGACCCACTAAAACAAGCACCTAGACTCCGTAGACAAACATAAAAAATGGAGCAAAAAAAGATTTTCAAGTTGCACTTCTGCTTTTCAAGGAATAATGTCCTCGGTGAGACTCGAACTCACGACCTTTGGATATCCCGATCTGGTTGACTGGGTCATATCTCTATGAGACCAACGCTCTAACCAACTGAGCCACGAAGACAGATGTCATTGGTTGACTTAATGAGCCTGATAGACCATTGCTAATAGTTGAGGTTACCCACTTAGAACTATTATCGGTATCGTGCTAGACGAGGGAAGGGAAGAGAAGAAAATAACGACCAGATTATTACCTAGGTAGGTAGACTATACGTCGAGTCGATCCTTTGGATACGGTGATATAGCTTATGTAATTCTACGGTATCTGTTTCATAGATTTCTGTAGATGCATCAGGTGTAATAATCTATATCGAAAGCATAACCCGAGACGTCCACGTCCTATACGTTGAGCTTCTTGTTAAGTAGCTTCCTGCGTAAAGCCGCTCGCCAGTCTATCGAATATACTATGATATTAGTTAAGTGAACAGTGGAGCACTTAAGTTAGAAACACGCGTAGTAAACCATATAATGGGGATGCCGGTTTCTTACTTGACCCAAATAGTGGAAGAAAGTCATACTGATAGGGTCAAAAATAGAAAGATAAATCTACTAATCTATCTGGTAGTTTAGTGAATTGTCTTTATATAGGTGGGTATGGAGACTTACCTTACATTCTCAATTTATCCCTAATTAGATTCATTCGAGTACAGGTATACCACGATTTGTCTCATTCCTACCTGTGCAACGTTTACCGCCATGTACAGCGGGCAGCGAAATTATTAAAATCTGGGTAGTTTAGAAATATACATGCATATAGTAGTACATATACCCATTTGATGTTAACTTGGTTAAGACAGTACTTGAGTGGTATTATAGAATCCTAGGTAAAGAAAGTGGAATGAATTTGCAATAAACGCCCGATTTTTCGCTGTCTATCGGTTTATATGATCCAGCCATCTACAGGCCGGATATTCTCAAGTCAGTATCTTCACCAAAAAACATGCCCCCAACCTCCTAAACCACCTAGATCAAATGGTAGTCTCACGACGTTCCGGCGGCACAGTTCCTGCAAGAGCCGACTTCGCTCCGTCCATCTTCTTCGACACAGCACCCAGAACTGCCTTAACCATGTCGTCCGAACCAAAGCTGGCAGGCCAACCACGCCACGTAACCGTGTCTACAATATCCCTCGTGCCCTCCTTCTTCCACATCTCATCGTCAGCGTGCTCGAACTTACTTCGCGCCTCCTCGTTATCGCCTAGCTGGAAGAGCATCACGCCCAGCTGATGCAGCGGCGCCTTCATGTTGTCGAGCTCCCTCGCAGCATCAGTCAGCGGGCCCGCAAAGTCGTCGTCCGTTATGCCGGCTGTGATGACGATGACATTGAGGGGAGGGCGTTGCGGATCCAGTTTGAGCTGCTCAATGTACCAAGATAGGATCTTCTTCAGCCGCGCGCCTAGCTTGCATTTGCCGCCGGGCTTGACGTCCCGGAAGATACCTTGCGCACTGTCCCGCTTGCCGGTGTCGCTGTGGACTTGGCCGATGTGGTTATAACCAGACTTGCGGACTGACATGCCGGGGAAGTAGAACGTGGGTCGGTGGTTGATGAAGTAGATGTCGATGCCATTTTCGTCATATTTGAGACAGATTGGGGCGACGGCCTGGATCAAAGCCGATACATCGCTCCACTGTCTTTTCATATGCGAGGAATCGTCGATGATGAAAAGGGTCTCAAAGTATTGTAGAAAGGAGAGCAGCTCGGTGTGTTCAACGCCAGGAGCTTGGGGAACCCCCGCTGTATCATCGTCGTTGTTGTATGTAGCCATGTTTGCAGATTAGCCCTGTCGCAAGAGGAGGGGCAGATATGTATAGCAGGAGGATATAATATGACTCTTAAGCAGGCAGAGTAATAAATATTTGATGTTTATATCGTTCTTTTTTGTCCCTGCCAAGCAAAGCATGCGTTGGGCGTGATTTGGTAGGTCCCAACACGAAGTTGCCGTGCTGTCAATCTGTTAATCCCCCGCATGAATGGGGACTTTTCAGGGGCTCGTTTATTGTGGAGAATTGGTAGGGTTGACCGACATTTGGTGATACTTCCACACGATGTACATATCTATGTAAGTTTATTCGTCGATTGGTTATCAATTTCATGGGGCTC
Source organism: Hypoxylon sp. CO27-5 (assembly GCA_002120305.1). NCBI lineage: Eukaryota > Fungi > Ascomycota > Sordariomycetes > Xylariales > Hypoxylaceae > Hypoxylon > Hypoxylon sp. CO27-5. Next base: position 196,224 of record KZ112461.1, read on the forward strand.
AAACAGTGACTGTATTGGTTACATTTGTTTCTAATTTCCCAAACATGTGGGTCTCAAGACTTCCAAGACCTTTGAGGTTGATCTGATAACCTGCCGTAGTGCAGGTAACGCAATAGTATCCTAAGCTCCGAGCTCCAGGACAACTTTGGCGATCTTGGTGACGAAATATTCGCGGACCGACAGATCCATTCCTGACGCAGTGGTGAATATGTACATAAGGCAACCATGTTTTCATCAGGGGCTGTCTTGACGAAGAGGTCGCGCGCATACTGGGTCAATATGCTGATGCTTGCCGTGTTCGGTCGCGGTAAGGGGACTTTGACACTATCAATGAAATGACGAATACACAAAGGAACTAACCGTAGTCAGAAATCAGGTGGCTTCCTATTGATAGAGTAAAGCTGAGCGGGTGGTCGCTGAGAGACCAATACTTCGCAATGACATGCAGTAAACCACTTGAAGTTCTAGCCTTGACAAACGACTATCGCCAATTGCTGCTGGCTTGTCTACTTACCATGCGTCACTAGATAAATATGTTAGCTCTTGCATTAAGAGATAGCTGACTCACAGAGTGAGGTGACTCTAATAAGTCCTGCGGAAGCAAGCACCCATGATACCACTACCAAAAATTATATAATAGGTAGGTAGCTCAAGTCAATGTCATATTGCCTAAGGGTCTCAGATCTCGTGCCCTCCATGTCGATCACTTTCGAACCGAATTTCACTTCATTTGCAGCCCCCTTCTAAAGCGGTTCACAATGCCCGAGATTATTACTGATAATGATTTACCCGAGTTAATCAACACTCCTTCAAAACGGGCCATGAAGGCAAATCAGCTGGCTATTAAGCATCTAGGTATTGGAGTAAAGTCTGTTGACAAGCCTCCTCCGCAGGGGGTGTTCAGCAGGACCATGTTCCTTACCTTAGAGAATGACAGAAAGGTGGTCATACAATTCCGTACGGAACCGCTGGACCTCAACGCATTCAAAATCGCAAAGGAAGTACTGGGGTCGGTTGTTCCCTATGCCACATCTCTTAGGGACGAAGAATTGGAGAGTCAGCGCGCCTGGGCCTCCCTTTTTCCTCGCATGCGGGGCGAGACGTGGTTTCAAGGGGTCGCTGGCCGACGCGCCGCTGACCGTATTGCAATCAACAAATCTCTCGGCCGGATCTTCTCGAAGGGTCTCCTTGCTGATAACAGCAGTAAGGCTGTTGATATACTTCGTTTCCGTTTGGGTACCCTCTTGACTTCTCATTTAGAGCAAATTCGCCCTCATAGAGACACAATTAAAGGCTTTCTTAACAATATTGAAGAGCTTGCTAGACTCCCGATGTGGATTGCACATAACGACCTCAACGAGATGAACGTGCTTGTTGATGAAAATTGCACCGTCACAGCCTTGGTCGACTGGGACCTGTCCACCCCATTGCCCTTCGGAGTTGGCTTCGGTCGTATTCATACTCTTGCGGGCGAACTTATTAAAGGCGAGTTCCGGATGCCTGCAGAGTTTGAGATGGCTGAAAGAGGATTCTGGGATGAGTTATTTGGTGGGATGTCAAAGGAAACTCGCAAGATGTTGGAAGAACATATCAACCTAGTTCAAGATGCGGTTATCCTAGGGACCTTGTTGGATTGCTTCTTCTTTCAAGACAGCGGAGAATGGGGTTGTACTACCCGCTTGACGGTGCTCCCCAAGTTTCTTACCTATCGAATTCCCTTCATTAGAGGGAATGAACCCCCATATAAAGATTAAAATAGGCCTGTCTCAACTAGAGAACTATTCGTGCGTTCTTTTCGTGAAAGACTCTAACCTAGTCTAGTGAGAATTCCCGTCGAATGACTCAATCTCAAGCCTACGGGCAGTGCCAGGATTTTTTAACAGATCTTTAACGTCAGCTGAAAACCATTGGATGTTGGGCGTTCTCCGATTTCGTCCATGGTATATAACCACTGCGGGGATCCTGCGGCCTACCTAGCTTCCCACGCTTCGAGATAAACCCCTAGATCGATTTAGACACTGACGTCTCCGAGGCGGTAGTCAAGGATACACCATAGGAACTTGCAAGGTGTGTATTAACATGTACAACCGAGTACGTAAGAGGTAGTGAGGAGTTGGAGTGTCTGACTAAGAGTAGCTCCTTAACGTCTCGGTTCAAAAGAGGGGGTTTAAATCTGCTGCTTTTCTTAAGGCCCCGAAAATGTGATAGCCTTGTGATCTCCGGCGCCAACAGACGCCACATGGGGGTTCCTCAGAACCAATTTACAAGGGGTCAGCCAAAGCCTTATCCCCCACCGCTACGGGGATTGGAAGGATGCTTGTACGACACCGCCAGGACGGATTAGGGTAGTCGATACGACCCTGGATTGTCGCTCCCTCCGAACGTGGTTAACGTCACACACATTTTCCCTGGTGTAGTCCCCCAGGAATATAGAGTATCACGGGAGATCACCTCTTCTAAACGTTCAGCTCCTAAAGGAGTCTAATACTAATACCTTCTATGGGCTTATGCCGGTGTATGTACCTGACTTACCTCCCTTCTATCCCTTAATCCGTGAAAGGTCTGTTTGCTAGGACACGCAATTAGGTAATCATGAAAGGGACTTCACCAACCAGCCTTACCATCCAAGAATTGGTAGGGAACTGTCTACACATCCCCGCCACCTGCGGACTCTGCCGGCACTGCCCCTACCCTATAAATGATGTGCATTCAATCTAAACACAAATTGGGCATCTTATCCAGAACCATCCGTAACCCAAGTTATTTAATATAGTCGCCTTAAGCTATAGGTTAATCCTTTTTTGCAACTGTAGGCCCTTAATGCTAAATGATGACTGCAGAATTGGAGCACTCCGTTGCACTTGAGGGCCTTCCAGCTGCTGACGTGGATCCTGACTGCGTCACAAGCGATATGGATGTCTGAGATACCTCCAATGAGTACCAATAATAAATTCAGTCAGCTTGCATATTCGTTCCTCTGAAATGAAATACCATACGATAGAGGTGACATTGTTACTTTGCCAAGGTTGGAGCTCATGTCTCCTCTCTGATGTGGATGGGATCGCCATTTAGTTGCATATAACGATGGAACGTCGGCACTGAAGACTACATTACAATTTCTTCTCTGTCAACATCAATGAGGCTCTGTATCAGGTCATTTTAAGATGCCCATTAGGCGCTCAGATTACACTGCTTGACTCCTTGTTACGGCACTACACCTTGTGTAACCCATACCCATAGGTGTTATACAAGCTGCTGATAGGAAGATGCATGCTATGCTGTGCGACCATGGCTTAAATATTAGATCACTCGGAAACCCCGTATGGTAGACAATGTTTATTGTCTCTGTAATTGACAATGATTGATATATTGTATGACTCCAGTACCATAGTAACTTAACGAATTAGTATCAACCAGTTTCTTATCAATATGGATATCTCATCAGCACACAATGTACCATGATATAGACATTCCGTTGCGTGCGTTTCCTATCCAACTCCTCAGTGTCAAGGGCATAACCTAACTTCGCTTAGCCGCCTTCATAGTCATCGACTGGGTGGGCATGACGGTTGCTTTGATTCCGATAATTTTACGCTTCTGGTTATACTTCAGGAGACCCGAACCGCGCTCCCTAACACTCAACATCTCTGATGGCCTCCTACTCTTCTCTTGGCTTTCGGGAATGGTGTTCATCAGCATCAATACGTGGAAGAATAACCTGCGGCAGCACTATATTCACTCTCCGCCAAGTGAGCTCTACTACGGCGTCCCGTGGTCCTTGTCTGCTCATATCCTCTACGTCTCCTGGATCGCCCTGTTCTTCGTATACATCTCGCTCTGGGCCACCAAATTTGCGCTAATCCTATTTTTTGCCAACTTTCTGTTCAAGATAGAGAGAAAGGCCGTTAAAATTATGCTTGGATGCGCGAGTGCCTATACGGGGGCGACATTCGTGCTCCACATGGTACTTCTAACAGCGTGGTGTTCGCCTGTGAGAAAGAACTGGGACATTACCGGACATCAGTGTTCAGCAGTCCACGATATAAAATCTGTGTCTATCTCTACGGCCGCGAACATTTCGACGGACCTTGTTATTCTCACTATTCCTCTCTTGGCGTTATTTACCATGAACCGGGAACGCCGACGGCTAACCATGCGGACTAGAATGGGGAAAGAAGAGATAAGCGGGATTGTATTCGTGGTATGCATGGCGGCGTTGAGCATTGTGGCGGCGCTGGTACGATGGATCACACTATTCTTGATCCGAAACGCGCCGAAGGCAAATATTACTCATACTATCAACGTATGGTCGCTGGTCGAGATAGTTGCTAGTCTTATCGCCGTCTGTTTACCGAGTCTACGGTCGTTCGTTCGGAACCGAAGAGAAGGGAGTCGGCGGAAAATGGGGAGAAATGACCTAGAAAGGAGGGAGTATATAAGCCTAGAAGATGCGTCACCTGGAAGATAGCAGCGAGTGTAGAATGAGCCTGTACAAATTACAGCTATCACTTCCCAAATGCAATCCTAGGGACATCATCGTAAATGCGCTTCCTTAGGTTGAGGGATGGATACTAGTTAATCTTTTTAATGAGATGAAAACAACCACATATTTATGTAAAATTTGTTTGTTTGTTGAAGAATTATCGAGTGGCAAAGTAGCATGATGGGGATGGCACACCCTATTTAGAAAAAGGGGCTGCAGGGGTGGGGGTAATGGCGAGACGGCATATACTACATCCTACAATTTCTGCCCTTCTTGTGATAGATTTACACGAATTGGATCAGGTGGCAATAGATTAATCACTGTGCATCGATTTATGTTCAGATGTTTATTCGTCATGCTGATTCAACCTGGTGTTAACACATTGCAACACTTTGACGACTTCCACGTAGGTTCCCCCTTACAAAGCAACTAGATCAATTACAACGATGCTCGCATCCTCAAACCATGCCGTACCTAAAGTTCCATATCTTTGACATCGACACATTGGCTCTATGAAAGAGGTTTCTGTGGCTGAAGATGGCTCCGAGCCACTCGATATATCACCGTTGTCCCTTTGAGCCTCGATGATTAAATGTTAGATAGGACTATTAAGCTCACACGAACATTAACAAAGAGTCGACCTCGTTCACAGAGATTTACAATACCCCTTTTCAAGTTTAGACTGAATGCTACCTTAACTCTTGCCCTCTTCCTCGTGAAACATTTCACCACACCACCCGTAAGCCCGAGCCAGCTGCCTTCCATTCAGTCTCGTGATCAGAAACGGAACTTTGTCTCTAGGATGTGGCTCATGGAACTGGATGCCACGAGAGTACTCCTCTCCCTTAAGGGTTGGTCCTGGAGTGAACTGCCACCTTGATCCACCTAGTTTCTCGACGCCGAAACCTACGTGGTGCATTGCGTAGAGAAATTCACCCCAAGGGATCTCGCCTGGAAGCTTAGATCGGGAAACGGACGGGTCGTAGAAGAGCATGCTGAAGACTTTCTTTGCACGTTTGTCCACCTCGAATATAGGTTTTGGTGGCTTTCCTTCATCGTCTGGCGGATTTCCGTCGTTTGCTTCACCAGCTACGTCTTCTTGCACAGGTTGCTCCAGTGGTCGGGTCTTCTGTTTCACTTTAGGCGTTGCCACGAGCCAGCTTCTTGGCTCCGCGTCGCCTTGCCCCAGGCTATTGCCCCTGAAGGTCTCTACTGTCGTGTCATCAGAGATATTCTTGTCACTCTTAGGTGTCTCGACATAATCAGCTGTCCGTTCAGGTTTGCGAAGCAGGACTTCCTTGAGGCGTCCTTCCCAAAGTCCAGCTTGGCCCAACTCGGTGATCACCTTCTCCCAAAAGGAATCTAGCGCAGTCTCCGCAGCTTGAATAGCCTCAATATTTGACTTACTGGGCCGCTTCTCGACAGGATATTTCATTTTCACTATCGCAGAGCCAGTAGTGCATGTATCAAGGTCTAATCTAAACTTAAGGAGCGGGTCTAAAGCGTCGATGGTCTGTTGGCCGAGAGTCTGGAGTCGCAAACGCATCTCACTTTTGTCCATGGCGGCATCAAACGTAGCGGCCCGTGGCTGAAATAGCTCGATCTGGCGTCTGCATTCGGTCATGATGCAAATATCGGAGTAGTACTCTGCCATATATGTTGTGACAAGCTTCCGGCCTTTTGGGTCGCTAGCAATGCGCTCAAGCTCCTCGACGCAGGCGTGAACTCCCAGATTTAGGCGGAACCTTTTATTAGACATATTCTTTAAGACCCAGATGTAATCACATTCCAGTTCGGTTGCCTTCACACTGGAGCGATCGAAGTCGATATCTCCATCCCCATGGAATGCTTCTGATGAGACCTTATCAGGATCACACCGAATCAAGTGCCGTAGAGTAGGCGAACCATTTGCCACCCGCTCCGCTCGCGTCATGAAGGGGTCCATAAACTGGTCCAGGTGAAAGATAAATGAATATAATTCCTCCGCTAGTTCTGGGGGCAGGTCTTCTTCAGGTTGTATCTTCTTATCGGCGCCATCGAAAAGCTTTTCCTTCATTGCAGCAAGGCTGTTGGCTTTTTCATATATGAAGGCCCAAATTTCCACATCAGCCATGGAATAAGTGGCAATTTGCATTGTAGTAATTGCCATGAGTACGTTACGTCCGTCCTCTGTCTTTACGAGCGGGTGATGCTCACCACCAGGGCTCAGAAGGTGTTCTGGGCGATGCTGATACATTTCCGAGATTTTGTAAGCAAAAAAGCCCGGATCCTCACGTAGTGCCGACAGACGGTCTTCTGCCTCAGAGAGCTTGGCGCTGATGAGTGATTGTATACGCCGAACGTCGAGTCTTGATGGTAGATGATACGTAGCTTCGTATCGAGTGACCATGAGGGATTTGGTAAGGGCGTTGCCGATGCGGCTATTGGTTGGAAGGGCAGGCTCTTCTGGTATAGGAAAGGTCCGTAGTTGCTCATCTTCCAAGTCTAGGTCGTGAAGGATCTCCTTGCATATTTCTAGCAAGAACTGGTATAGGCGATCCTGAATTTCCAGGACCCAGAGGCCTTCACCGGGACTGAGGTCTCGGCAATTCTGTAGCCGTTGGTACGCATCGTTATCGTCTTCCTAAGAGACGAGTTCTCCGTACGTACTGGGGCTATTTCGGCCTGTGAACCTCATATTCCATCTATCTAAGAATAGAGGTAGACTCAATGCAGCCACTCTATATCCAAACATTGCGTGCTCGAGATCAGTGAACGCGAATGTGGATGGGCTGTTTCTTCCACGGGCGTTTAGGAGCAGTAACAGGGGCTCCGTCTTTTCCAGGTCCTCCAGGTTTATGTGAGGCCACATAAAATGGGACCTTTCCACAGACTGGACACGTCGGGATCTTATATCTACGACGTCAGGCCGGTGTTTTGTAGCCATTGGTGGTGAGGAGCCCCAGGCCCGTTTGAGCACAGAATGTCTCGCCGCCTTAGATTTCTTATGCCAGCGACGGTGAATCAGACTCTCATGGCGCTCGATAATGTCCTGAATCTTCTCAAAATGCTTCCAGATGCGAGGTACCGCGATCGCTCTTAGTTGTTGGCCCTCTAATACACTTATCGTTTGAGGCTGTCGCCCGTCCTTGGGCGTAATATATTTGAAAATTCCGTGTGAATAATACATGGTTATGTCTATTCAAAAGTTCCGTGTATCAACAAGTTGGATGTGACGGCGATTTAATGATTGAGGGAGGGGAAATGAAGAACGACGAGGAATTTTAATGAAGGTAAAGAAATAGAAAGGACGTCTTGTGTGGGAAGAACCGGCGAAATTTATCATTGACCAAATTTTCGAGGGCTGTGCACACGCGCTGCACACAACCCACACCACAAATCCCAAGTAACGCATGGCCGCTTTGCCTAGGTGACAAAATTAACCGCGAATTACGACTATCGGTTGGTGCCTAGTTATGCCAGCTGACACGAGTGAACTGGAAGCCTGACAAGAAATCACACACATGCTGCCGAGGATCGAACTTAAAAATAGCTACGACAGTGACTTGTACGTTTCAATATTTATATAAAGGAAGAATGAAGCATCATAATAAACCTCAATCTCACATGAAAATCAACCACGCGGAAAACCCCCTTTTACCCCTTACTAGAAGGAAAACGCTAAGTTTGGAACAATAGTACATTCTTTGCATTCTCTCTAAGATGGGAGAGAAAGAGGGGGAGGGTGGAAGACTGTTGGGATATAAATAAGATGATACGACTAGCTTGCTAGTCTAAGAGTTATCGATATAATGAAACCTCCTGGCTGATACTAAATGAGTAGTTCCTGATCCTGAGAACTCACAAAACACAAACATGGCTACCTTTTGCAGAACCATAAGTATTTGTATGTCATAATAGAACGAAACAGTAAGTACTTGTTCATTTGAGGAGGCACAAGCCCGAAAGAAAGTCTAAGATTGACATAGCTCACATAATGATACCAAACTGTTGCTCAAATACGGGATGGATCAGCCAATAATACCTATATTATAGAATACACACACCATTTATTCCTCTCCATTTGCTTAGTTGGCGAATGTTATGACGATTGTCGTGGGCTTGTTCTTTGGCTGTTCTCGCCTTTTTAGGAATCATCACCGTGATTGTTTTAAGGACAAATAGGCGCCTATCGGTTTTATGACTACATGCACCTAATAGCATAGGTAGCCACATAGGGCATTCAGGAAGAGACACAATGGCGAAGGCATACAGACCAATTTGTTCATCCCGCTGTAATAAAAAAGAGCAATCGTCACATCTTTTACTATCCCCATAGCTTCCGTGTCGAAAATTGTTCATCGTTGCGTGTGCTCTACGTTTGATAATTAAGGTCTGTTTTACAATTCCACGCCCAGTATGATACTTGCTTCTATCTACTGAGGGCACGTTCTAAAGCCTCTTTACACGACTGTACTTAGAAGAATTGAGAATTAAAGGGCACATTAAAGTTTCCGTTTCAAGATATTAATTGCCTATGGGTACAATGACTTCCCGGATACGAGCCTTCTTGGTTCCAAGATCGCCGCATAATTCTATCGCGAGAGCTTATGACACCGTTAAGCCCCCTAAAGCTGCATTCCTCAACGTTCCGAAGTAACCCACATTCAACGTCACCATATCTTTAAGATAGGAGAGATCAACAGGATCCAAAGGAGACGAGTCGTCAGCTAAGAACTTCTGAATACGGTTCGCAACCCAAACCGGATTCTCATCAGCTATACCATCCATACGTTAGCCATTGACGTACTCAAGTCGTGGATCACATAAATAGGGGCAAGCTTACCAATCCAATGCCCCGCTTTCGGAACGGTGTCGAGTTCCAAATTATTCGCGACGGGCTCAAAAGACTGCTGCAACGTGCTCCTCAACCCAAGGCTCGCCTCCCCGCCCATAGCAAGCACCGGTATGTCCAAAGGAGTCACGCCCAAAGTCCCCTTAAAGAAAGACGCGTCATCAGCAATCGAAGTCGCCGAGAACGGACCCAGCATCGCCCTGAGGAACCCAGGCTTCGCAATGCTACTCGTGTAGCGGTTCACCGTGTCCTCCGAGAACGCCGTCGGGCCCGAGTAGCTGCCGTGGTAAAAGTACCACTCCAGGAACTGCTTCTCCTTCCCGCTCATCAGAAAACTCGGCGAAATCGGGAATCTGGAAGAATGCTAGTTGCGGGTTTTGGTACAGATCCCAATACGGCGCGGGTGTAGCCGCAGTCTCATACCCGAAGCCCGGGAGAGGGTACTCGGCTGCGCCCAACCTCTTTACTAAACCCGGGTTCTGCACGGCCAGCGCGAAGGCCATGCCGACACCCTTGTCGTGTCCGAAGACGTACGTCGAACTGATGTTGAGGAAGTCCAACACGCCCTTCAGATCGGCGGCGGACGCTGTGGCGCTGTAGTTGCCGTCGGGCGGGATGCTGGAGTCGCCGGCGCCGCGGTTGTCGGGCGCGATGACGGTGTAATTCTGCGCCAGGATGGGCCCGATGAACTGATACGTCAAACTAAATTGCGGATTGCCGTGCACAAGAAGTAGCGGAGGGCCAGAGCCAGCGTATCGGAAGTGTATGCTAACGTCTTGTAGCGCGACTCGGCCATGCTCCCAGTCATCCCATTTCGTCAGGGCTGCTGTTGATCGAGCTGCCACAGCTAGGAGCGGTAGAACAAACTTCGAGAGGTGCATGATGGATGATATGAACTCCAAGTTTACCTAGAGGTAGGTACCTAGTAGGTTGGTTTCTTCTGAGGCTTTGCTGCGAGGCTATTCGGTACGAATTTCTCAACTTGCAGAAGGAACCGGGCCCTTATATAAGGCACCGTAACGTAGGCCTTGGCCGCCATCATCATGATATCAGCCTTTTAAACACCTTTAGAATTATTGACTGCATGGCAGTTGTGGAGTATCATGGGGTTTAGAAGCCTTTGATTAATCCTTCGGCCGCTTTCGCCTTGTGATTAATCAATGCGATGGAGCTGTTAACCTGGGGGTAATTGTATAGCTCCGCTATGTCTTTCTCGAGCTTTGACTTCTTGGTGTGTGTAGATAGGAGTCAACAGGACGCTGATTAAGAAGTGACATGCCTATAGATAAGCTGAGTAAGGCCGTGAGATATTTTGCCCGCAACCTTTAGTTATATCGAAACCCTGTACACTACGGTAGTGCCAAGCTGGCGATCCTATGAACTAGACTCCGTTCGATACTGGGTCTGGCTCCAGTCAGGATTTCCGATTACTTGAATTGGCGATAAAGAGGATAAATTTAAGGCCGATAAACTAACGCCGAACGCCATCAAAACTCTTTGATAGTTAGAAGTGCTAATAGTATGTTAATGAAATCGAGACGTGAAACACTTAATTCAGAATAGATATTATGAGATTCTTTGGATTACCTATACCTAATATTGCGAGTCGGATAACAGATGCTACACATGGACAGAGCTCTTAAGGGTTGGACGTGAGACTCTAGAGATTCCGTTGGGCAAGAGGTCGTGACATATACAATCTGTGCAGATGTGTTATATAATCAGCCAAAATATTAATCATCAAGACACGCGTTAGCCGGATGCATAATAGGAGTGCGCGACTTAGAGGCGACCCATTGCATGGCAGCTTCTAGCAGAGCAGTGGTCGTGATTAAATAACATAATATGATCGTCTGCTTCCAAGTGATGCTGATTCGTAATATGCTTCTGTCGTGATATCTGGAAGATCCGTATGGATGTCCGGTCCCGTTAGGCTTAGCATTGCTAGTCCTCCTGGAGCATGTTCCCCATATCTACCTAACTGGGTATATCGATTTTCTCTATCACCGTACCAAGTCCATGACGCCTCCGATGCGACAAATGCAACCCAAAGTTCGCCCGTTGCTCTAATAGTGATCATGTTCACGTGGTAATGAAAGCCTTCATAGCTTTCACTGCGTCACCGTCGTGTGCCTTAAGAAGCTCGGTAGCCTTCACTTTGGTAAGGTCTAATTCGTCAACCTGTTGTCACATTGCAACTTGTCAGCATCCGCATTCATGCCAACTATCACTATTGACTTCACTGGAACATACTAGTAGCGCAACATCAGCAGCGTCCACCTTGACTTTCTTAACTTCTTTCTTCTCGGTAGCACCACCATTTCCAAGGCCTTTCACGGCTTTGCTCACGGCTTCTTGGTCGACTGCGTTGCTCGTGCTGGCATCGTCTCCCCGTGCGTCGAGACTGGCCATGGCTGCGGCCGCCTTACGGTCCTCTGCCGACTTTGCGGTGGTCTGAACCTCGTCCTCGACATCGCCGGATCCTGCACCTTCGTGTACACCTCGGGGTTGTGGTTCGGCCATATTTGTTTCTTTGCGGAATGATACATGTATGGTGTTGAGCTGGACTTGGCATTGATTTTGCGATGGAAGATGGATCAATTTGATATGCGGGGCAACCAGAAACCCGCTTCGGGGCAGCTACTCTGCAATGCTTAACTGCTTAAAATCCAAGTATGCAATACAAAGGTCCCAATATTAAATAAAGAGAGATACGCTACTGCAGGTACAGGGATCCCTTGTCATTGCGGCTTTTCAAAGGTAGGTACGTACATTATGCGGGAAAAGTCAAGTCAAGTCAACATTGAAGTTGTTCCCGCTGACGATCACTTTTAGGTAGCAAAACTCTTCCGAATTAGGTAATAATTCTGACCAGGTTGTTGTAGCTTTTTCACTTTCTTGACTCATAGTCCAATTCCTCGCCGGTTTCGAGATATTGTATTGAAGATTTGACTTTGACTAATTCCTCTTTGATTCAATTATTCTATACATTCCAATTGGCCTCAGAGCCCAAACATGCCCCCCTCAGTCGAGTCCGCAAACGGCTCATCAGACTGGACGCCTTCGTCCTGGCGCTCCAAACCAATTAAGCAGCCGGCCGTGTACCCGGACACCAGCGCCGTGCAACGCGCCACATCTGAGTTGGGCCGGCTGCCGCCTATTGTGCACCCTATCGAAATTTCCCGGCTCAAGGCCAGTCTACGAGATGTGGCCCGCGGAGAAGCTTTTCTCTTGCAAGGAGGTGACTGTGCCGAGCTGTTCGACTACTGCCGCGCCGATGCTATCGAGTCCAAGATCAAGTTGCTCCTCCAGATGAGCTTGGTCCTAGTATGGGGTGCTAACAAGCGTGTCGTCCGCATTGGCCGTATGGCCGGTCAGTATGCCAAGCCCCGGTCCAGCCCGAACGAAAAGGTTGTCATCAACGGCGAGACTAAGGAAGTCCCGTCATTCCGTGGTGACATCCTAAATGGCTACCACCTTGAGGACCGTGATTTGGATCCTCAGAGGCTTGTTAAGTACGATTGATATCTCCTTTTCCCTGAATCTTAATGAGCACTGAGCTTACTGTGGCCCCTTTCTCATATATACAGAGCATACCATCACTCAGCCGCAACGCTGAACTATGTGCGTGCCTCCCTTGCAGCAGGCATAGCAGATCTGCACCGGCCCTTGAACTGGTCTCTAGGCCACGTCAAAGACCCGCAGCTCAAGGCCAAGTACACCGAGGCCGTGCGCTTCCTACAGGATATGCTGCGCTTCATGCACACCATTGGCGCCGACAAGAGTCCCAAGCTGGACACCGTCGACCTCTACACTAGCCACGAGGGCCTACTACTCGAGTACGAGGAAAGTCTAACGCGACTAATGGAGAAGCCTATTCTCCCCGGCGACGAGGAAACCAGTAGCAGCAGCGCCACCACGCCTATTAACGGATCAACTCCCCAAGAACCGCAGAAGGAATACTACGACACCTCGGCACACTTCCTCTGGATAGGGGACCGCACCCGGCAAATCGACCACGCGCACGTCGAGTTCTTCCGCGGCATCGCAAATCCCATCGGCATAAAAGTCGGACCCACGACACCGACATCGGACCTCCTGTCTCTCCTCCGGACCCTGAACCCGCAGCGCGAGGTCGGCAAGATCACGCTGATCACGCGGTACGGGGCGTCGCGGGTGCGCGAGCTGCTGCCGGGCCACATCCGGGCGGTCGAGGGGAGCGAGTACAAGGGCCGATGTATCTGGCAGTGCGACCCGATGCACGGGAACACGCGGTCGACGGCGACGGGGATAAAGACGCGGCGGTTCGGCGATATCTTCGAGGAGCTGAAGGAGACGCTTACGGTGCATCGCGAGGAAGGTAGTTACCTTGGGGGAGTGCACCTCGAGCTTACGGGCGATGCCGTGACGGAGTGTATGGGTGGCAGCGAGGGGCTTGACGAGGATGATTTGAGCACGAATTACACGAGTTTCTGCGATCCCCGGCTCAATGAGAAGCAGGCCCTTGAGCTTGCGTTCCTTGTTGCGGATTCATACCGGCAGGAGAGGAAGGATTTGTTCCATCATTAGAAGTGGTGAGAAAGACTGTTCTCTCTCTGGAGGTGAAAAGGGGGTTAATGTGACGATTGACAAATCTAAGGAAGCTATGTGTGTGCGAGGAAGGTTCAACATGTGGCCACTCATCCAAATATGAGAATGGCAGAGAAGAGAAGATGGCTGCATAGGATCTGGTCGAGTTTTACGAGCAGTATTGTTGTCGATTTGAAGTTGTAGAGCTACCGACTTCAAAGCAAACCCTTGAAAGTTATCGAACCCTCCTTAAACAGAGAGCTTCGCTCAGATAACGATATACCATATACATATCAATACAGCGATGATCGTATCCCCTTACGCATGCGCTCGGCAGATGTCCCTTAATCCCTGATACGAATCCCTGCCCCCAGGGTTAGGCCGTAACCGTTACACGAGGTGATTGCCTGCTTCAAGATGATGTATCTTGTAAATTAACATATCATATACCATCACACGCGGGCGGGGTATTCACGTCAGCAGTTGAAAGACTCAATCCGTTGGTTGAAGACTTTATTAAGTACAACCTTGGGTTAATGCGATGCCACCACCCACGTAGCGTAGAGAGGAGCCCAACGCTCATTGAGTCCAGTCATTTGCTTCCGAATCTAGTGTAGGGTTGATCTTCTAAACACCAGAGGTGTTAGATATGTGGTTCCAACTGAAGAGAATGTCGGTAGTTGTGTTGTCCGCAGAAGCCGCTATTGGGAAGTAGGCTAGGAATAACGGGGATGATGATCGTTATGGTATATCTAACTCATGTAAGCCGAGTTTCTACATTAGCGGCATCAATAACGCCTTTTAATCTCGTGTCTTGAACGTTATGTCCTCTTCGACAATGGACATCATCATAGTAGTGGTGTTCCTCTCCTTCCTTGCCCTTCGTCCGATAGTCCAGGCTGCTGAACCGGATCCAATATCAAATTTTTGTCGGTGAGTTGAAACTTGTTAAATATGACAAATAGGCCTCATAGTAGCCGCCTTGTCACGATCATAAAACACCTGCCATAATCACAATGAGTTATGGGGTTGAAGGTTCTAACATGATGATACAGTCGCTGGTACCATCAGAGTCATGTCAAAAATGGCATGCTATTCATCGACGGGGGAGTCGCCTCCTTTTCGGACGATTTAAGTTGAGAAACTAAGCTCCTGTCTGCTGCACCATATGCATCCTAGTAACTGACCTTATGTTGGCCGACCCTGGAAGCCATGAGAACCAATTTACTTGGAACGGCTCCATCACTTTCGGTCCCTGCTTGATGGGATATATCCTCACGTTCTTCACAGCTGGGGCTTCAATACAAAGACCTACGATTGGACTCAGTACGATGTCTCCATGGATATCCCAGAGAGGCCTAGCTCAGGTGCTTCCGCCGAGGCGCCGGAGCTGGGAATGGCCTTCTATCTAAACGGAATGATTACGAATATGTCCTCTACCACGCATTACTATGATAATATAACATCTAGCAGCCTTGAGGGTATGGTGGTGCTGGATCTTCAAAATCATACGGTACCATTGTCAACACCCTCTTGCCTTTAGATAGGGACATCTCTGACCATCCTGGGTGATAGGCTATGAACAGGTCGACCGACATCATCACAAACAATACACCCAGAACTAGAGGGGGAATGGTTTACATTGCTAGTGTGGGCAAGATGGGGATTCTAGTCTCAGTTGGAGGAGCAATGGGTGTCGAGGGAAACTTACAGCTGGGTACATTCAATCGCACGATCCCCGTGTTTTGGGAGGCGTGTAGTTCCTAACAGGGTTTCTAGTAAACATGGGTCAAATAAGCGTATTCGACGTTGAATCTGTTTACGGCCCAGATTCACCCAATTCCAACAACGGATGGTACACGCAGTATATCGCCGGAACCGTCCCATCACCGCGAGTCGACTTCTGTCTGATCGTAGTATCGGCCCCCGACAATACCAGCTCTCAAATATTTATGTACGGAGGTATGGAACTTCACTTATGTTCCTTGTTGGTGTTTAATGTTGACCGGTGCTAGGTTGGAACCCAATATTGCCTCAATACTATGATGAAGTGTGGGTCTTGAGCATCCCATCTTTCACGTGGATTAAGGTAAGGAAGAACAGATTAGTACTCTTTGAAGAGCAGTGCTGATGAATGCAATTATACAAGGTCAACGCAGGGGTATCTCCTCGATTTGGCCACACCTGCCATCTTGTTGGTAATCGTCAAATGCTAACATCTGGTGGCCTCGGTGACAATCCTCCAAATGGCTGTGACTGGAAGTGGAGGGGAGTTGCCATTCTCGATCTTTATGAAGTGATTTGGGGTGAGCATTTCACCGTCGACAGCCCTCCGTATCAGGTCAGCCCTAGAATCTTCCAAGTGATTGGAGGGGGGCCGGGTGGAGGGGCTGAGAAGATGCTTCCAGACGGAGGATGGAGCAGTACCTCCATTGCTAATCTGTTTACACGGACAACTGACCAGAACGCGCCCTTCTCCCCATTAGGGTTTGTCGACGAAAAAAACTCTAGTGGCAGATCGTCGAACGTCTCTAAAGGTATCATAGCTGGGAGTGTTGTCGGTGGTCTGACGTTCGTTAGTCTTGTTATAATCGGGTTCTTTCTCTCTAGGAGGGGTTCAAAGCGAAAGAAACGCGACACCACAAAAACTCGGGTTGAGAGTCGAGCTGAGAGAGATGAGCTGGACGGTATCCCAAGATCAGAACTTGATATCGGAGTTCGCCAAACTCATGCAGAGGCAAGTGGTAACCCTATAAGTGAGCTGTTTGGACGGCAAGTACCGTCCGAGCTGGCAAGCCGGCGGGACTCATCACCTTCAAAGTACTGATGCTGGAGTAATTCTGTCGAATTTGATAATGTCGCCCCCTATCAGGCTGTTGTCAATCAGGGACTACCTGTGGCCGTAAGAGATACCTAATAAAAACAACTTTTCAAGCCCTCTTTATTCATAGACAACGGGGATCCGTTCATTAGAGCGATCTTATAGTATTACTATATAATAAGTTCAACATGTGCAGTGAATCTACTACACCATCCAGTGTAGGTAGCTATTACCTCCTTGTGCCCTTGTGCACAAGATGGCGCCTCTAGGCGGGTAGGTAACCCTAAGCTCTTTAAAACCCACTTGACCTTCAATCCCTAAACCTCATTGAAGCAGCATGCATGCATGACTTTGAACCACCTCGATCTCGCCAACGCCTGATCCTAGTCCGTCCGAAGCAAAAGCGACAGCGTCACTGTGGCCGCCAACACCGGCTCCGTATCCCGTCCTGTCCTATCCCGTTCCTTTTTCCAACGCCGGTCATACGAAATATTGCCAAAGTAGTACGGTCGTGAGGCGGCTTCTATAATAAGAATATCAGAAGTCTAGGATGATCGTCTTCGATCCCATTCCCCAGCCTGGATGCGAGCGCCTAAATGCAGCCTAGTATAAAAAGACCCAAACACCTCGTTTATGGTGGTATCTCCGGAATCATAACTTCCTAACAGGAGGCGAACTCTTCACTCCCACCTGCTCGAGCTTCTGCACATTCTCCTCCGTCAGAGAGTCGCCCTCGGATAGAGCATGCGAGATGGACGGCTTAGAGGCATTCTTAGCATTACTACCGTCAGCAGCGTCGATGAGCTTATCATCTCGCAACTGCATCGCCAGCTCGTCACTATCGAGCTGCCTCGTCGACTGCGATATCCCAAACGGGAACGTATTCTCATGCGAGCCCGTCCTCGACGTCATCGGCCTCGGCGTGAGCAAATTTGTCCGGTCGTCATCCCCAGAACCATCCGCCTCGCCACGTGTCGATCGTTCCTCTGGCGTTTTAGGATTATAAGTAGCGTTGAATCCGTACGTGGCTGGTGTAGGAATATCCGCGCTGACGCACCGCTCCGCCGACTCGGAACAGTCCGAGACGGACTGATTGGCAGAAGAGGATGACATTGACTCCGCCTTGCGGCGGGATTTCGTCCATCTTACTAGCATTCTTTCAAGAGTATTGCTCTTGACGGGTTTAGACAGGTAATCATCCATACCCGCCTTCGTGCATTTTTCTCGATCTCCTTGGATAGCCGAAGCCGTCATAGCCACAATGGGAACGTCGTTAGTGTAACTCTTGTATGGTACGTGATGTCGCAGGATATGCGTGCATTTATATCCGTCGATCACGGGCATTTGTACATCCATAAGGATAATATCAGGTTTCGCGTATTTGCCTTCCCTGCACGCCTGAAGATGCTCGAGTGCTTCCTTTCCATTCCACGCCGCGCAAACATTGAAGCCAAGTTTCTTGATAGTTTTGGTTGCGATTTGTTGGTTGACCGCGCTAGATGAACGACACATTAGAAAACTGGGTGGTACCATATATCCCGTGAGAAACTTACTTATCCTCGACTACAAGAACCTGGACCTTGGCGCGTTCTGACCTAGGAAGGTCCTCTTCAAACGCGAACGGGGCCATTAGATTGGTAGGTCTTTTTCGAGACCGTCTTGGCTTATCCAATGGACCTTGCAGTAGATCTGCTGGCGGCGGGCCTAGGAAATGTTCGTGTTCTGAACTGTTACAAGAGACACTCATCTCGGACTGTAATCGATCGGGTAGACGACCAAGATCGACGAGGGCATCCCTTTGTGGGGTTTGCGGTTTGTTAAACGGTATCCAGAAAGTCGCGGTTGTGCCGCTATTGATCGTAGACTCTAGTGTTATCCTTCCGCGCATCAAATCAACGAGGTTTTTCGAAATTGTTAATCCCAACCCTGTTCCTCCAAACTTTCTAGCCGTCGAGGGATCTCCTTGGCTAAATGGCTGAAATAGACGCTTCAGGACATCTTCTTCGATTCCAATACCAGTGTCTTCAATCACAAACTTAATCTCGATAGTATCATTCGTCTCCTTTTCCTTCCATACCGAGAACTTGACGTAGCCTATGTTAGTGAATTTGATGCTATTGGTGAGGAGGTTTGTAATGATTTGCCGGACACGACCGGGGTCGCCAAGGACTACGAGATCGTTCTCAATATCCGCCGATATATCAGAGCGGAAATCCAAGCTCTTTCTTTCGGCCGCGAAACTAAGCATCTTGGAAACGTCCTGGACTACTACTGAGAGGGAGAATTGGACTTCTTCAATGTCAAGGCGACCGGATTCGACCTTGGAGAAGTCCAAGATGTCATTAATGACGGTCAATAGTGCATTTGCAGACCGGCTCAAGTTCTCCGCATATTCTCGCTGCTCTTCATTCAGAGGCGAGTCGAGAAGAAGTTCGGCCATTCCTATTACTCCGGTAATCGGCGTCCTTATTTCATGGGACATCTAGAAAAATGTTAATTATTAGGTGACTAATTAATTTAGGGAAATGAAAGGTGATTGAATCACGTACATTCGCTAGGAATTGACTCTTCAATCGGCTGGCCTCTTTGGCTGCTGCTTCATTAGCCTTGAGTTGCCTCTTCTCCTTGACCTGCTCTTCGAGATCTTTCTCTCGCTTTTTGAGCTCGGTAACATCCATTATGACCCCGATAGCTCCTTTGACGTGCGATACAGATGTCTGACCATCTTGTGAGGTCTTTTCGATATGAGGGAAGAACCTTGTACGGTAAAAGCAATCATCTAGACGTTCGTTAGATGCAGCACTATCCTAGCCATGCAGAGGATGCCTACCTAGTTGATGTTCGTGTACAGTCTCTGTTGACTGCTCGCCAGCTAAGATATGTTTCACCGGTTCAAGGAATGCAGGAAACTCTTCTGAGCGTAACCGTGGATTCAGACTAGTGAACACTTCATCGATGCTCTTTCCAACATATGACTGTGGATCAATTCTCTCGGAACCGTCACCCGATGTATCGTTTCCCGCTGCATTCCAGGTCAATGCTCCTTCCAGCATCGTGACTTTGAGATCTTGATCCACGGCGAAGATCGTAGTCTGCGCGTGGGTAAGAACGCTAAGAAGCTGTTCCCTAGTCTGCTTCGCAGCCATCTTCGCTTCAAGAGCCTCGTGCACATCAGTGCAGGTCCCAAACCACTTTTCAATCTTCCCTGTATGCTTATTTCTCAGCGGTAATGCACGTCCTAGCATCCACCTCCATACACCATCCTTCCTGCGACATCGATACTCAGTAGTATACGGTTCCCCCGTGGCTAAGCTACGCTCCCATCGTTTTGAAGTGGCAGGCATATCGTCTGGGTGAAATGGACTTTTAAAGCTAGAGCCCACAGATTCTTCAGGTGATAATCCTGTGTAATCGTACCAACGGCTGTTGAAAAAATCATGCACTCCTTCGGGTGTAGTCGTCCATACCATCTGTGGCATGGTATCACAGATTAACTTGAACCTTTCCTCGTCCGCTACCTTAATATCAGTGATTTCCTGAGCAAGATGGGTAACATCCCGGCATGTGATAATTCCTGCGACGACATCTCCGGTCTCGTCATCTGTGATAAGCTCCCCTAGGACATCGTATATAATTCGAGAACCCTTTATCTTATCGTACATGCCGATTCTAAACGAAGAGAAGGGTTTCCGTTCCCTTACGAGAATAGCAATGGGGAACTCAGCCGGGAGGAGTTTTCGCGAAAAATCACTGTCCCAAATTTCCCATCGAGGAAGGAGGTCAAATCCATCCTGGTAACGCTCACCGGTAGTGCTCATGAAAAGGTCTCGAGCCGCTCTATTCATAACGGGGGCACTTCCATCGATCCACATGGCAAATATCGGCGTTTCTGTCTTGTCGAGAAGCGCATCCTTAATGACGGTCATCTTCTGGAGGAAAGACGGAGTACCTGAGGGAGGTAAACGTGAGGGGGGGCCCATTGGCGGGAATACACTTGCCGAGACCATTACGGAACCAGGGCTACTATTAAAGGAGGGTGAGCTAGAGGAATGACCGGAGCCGAGGGAAGGGGGGTTAGAGTTAAAGATAGATTTACGGTCGGCGGCCTCGAGCGTGGAAGGCCGAGCAACGCGAACCCGCCTACTAGGGATATACGAGGGGGATGAGCTGGCGTTAGTGAAGGTCAGAGTAAAATATGTCTGATTATTTTCAATCTCCCATATCGTAATGATCATCTTGGCGTAAATTTGATAGTCAGATCTTTTCGACTTTGGAATTTCAGACATGTTGAAATCCCTAGGTACCACCACAACGTCGACGGCAGAATCCGTTGCCGGTTTACCCAGAACGCCGCTAGGAGGCTCTATTTTCGCATCGCCCGTGGCAGAGGCGACCTGGCCGTCGACGCCATTAGCATATGACTTTGAGACATCTCCTGCCTGCTTGGCGCCCATTTCGAGCACTAGCTCATCCAGGAAAGTGTCCCAAGAAACCCAGATCGGCCTGCCATCTTGGACCATATCAATACCGATCTGCGAGAGGGTTTGCCCTCTAAGGCTCTCGCATATTGTGGACGGATCGTCCGTCGGTGGTGGTGACTCACCCACCATGCCCAACATCTTCCCCATTGCCTCGTTCGCCAGGACGACGGTTTTCAGGTTATTCAAGACCAATAGAGGCACAGGAAGGAACTGCATGGCGGAGAAGGCGAGCTGACCCGGCGAGATGAATGGCATTGTTAATCTCAAGGGACTCGTCGAGGCAGATCGTTTTTCCTTTATCGGTGACATAATCGGCGTATCTCGCAATATGCGACTGGAATTAGTGGAGGGAGGCGAGCCATCCTGAGGAGGAAGCTGTGGTTCAATCGAACAGGCGGTTGGTCTACAGTTCTCGTCCGAGCATTGGTTCGGCAGCGGAGTGATATCTGGAGGACACGAAGGTTCCGGGACCATGGATATAGGACTCGGGGCGCTCAAAGCGTTTGGAGGCGTCATATCGCCGGAGCAGATGGCACGGAAGCTGGAGGAAAGCCCATGAGCTATAGCAGCTATAGCACTCGGACCGTCGGTCGTGAAAGGTGGGAGAAGTGGTTCCAGCGGTCCTAACGGGAGACTTCTTTAAGGTTTTGCTAATCAGTGGCCATGAATCGAACAGTGAGATACACAAGCATACACAAGCCCAACGGCCTTAGGCAAGGGTAAGGTTAGGTGGTCTCGGGCTATAGTAAGAACCCACGCGAAGCTAGCCAGCACACCATCCACGGGACTACGGCGGGACGGTCTCGAACGGTCGGTGACACTAAAGGAAAGCTACCAATGGTTGCTTTTGAAGCCGAGGAGAATGGTTCAATATGACAGGTTGAATATGACAAAAGTAAGGGTGTCGGAAGGGATTTTGGGGCCTCGAGATAAGTATGCGAGCACGCCCGCAGCGCGGTCAGTCTAGAGGATCGGGTAGTCAAGCAGAATAGCAAATTGTGCGAGTTCAATTAGGTTTAGATCTGTTGGAGTCTGAAGAAAATGAACGGGTCCATTGTCGGTGTGCAGCATTGGCCCATGGAGTGTACCTACTGTATGCAGCTCACTCAGCTCACTTGCTTAATGTACCCGGTACATGTCTATCACAGGTCTATCGCAGGTACGCACATCATCCTTGTACAGTGGAATCAGTGGAATTAATGGGGGGAGCTTATACGGGTTTGGCGGGAGCTATACCCTTAAAGGTTAGAACGTTGAAGGTTCATGTCTCACAAGACGATGTTTTCGGTTATCAGAAAAAATGTTATCTTAGTCAGTCCAAATTCTCGTGGTTTTGGTTTTTGACCGTTTCCCCAGAGCTATCAGGCCCTTCCGATTTTCAAAGCTTCAAATGCAACAGGTCCAATCCCGATTACGACTGTCAAAATTCAGGGTCCTACCTTAGCAGCTACTTAGGCGATCAAATAGTCGAAGATCGTTGGTCCGCCGGTTTGGTTGGGAACTGAAAGTGGAACCCTAGGGCACTACCGTACCCGGTACCAATTCTATACTCCATCCCATCTCGAACCATGATTGGAGGATTCTGTTCGACATAACTGCTGAGCCAGAGTTACATGTAACCGGCTAATCGATAAATATCTCTCCAATTCTATGCAAGGGATACGAGACGAAATAGAATTCGGTGACTTCAGCTTTAGACATTCATTACACAATCTCACCGAGTGGCTGACCGGTGACAAACATCTTGCTACAGACTTCCTATGTATTGTCCAACCTGATGGCTCGTGACCACCTATAACTTTCTATAGGGATCGCGACAGGGTTTAGAATTTTCACCTTACGCATCTTGGCGTAGATCGATAAGCGGTTGCAACGGCCTTCATGCGGGACCAACCCCAGAATGACGTCGTGGTACGATAATCCTCCGAAGAAAGGCTTCACACCCTTCAGCTGCCGGTATCCCCGCCTAGCCACTGACGCTGCTAGGATGCGGCTGTTGGGGTTGCGCAGCCTTATGTAGGATCAGCTTCGCCTTGTTCTGAAACCCCAAGAGGTAGTATTTACACTGCATATGTATCAGATCACGATAAGTCGGTCAGAAATCGCGAAGGGGGCGGTGTATCGCTCTTTTGCTGGGCTTTGCGCCTGAATTGATGGATTGAAGACTTTTTGCCCTCGATATCGATCAGTCGAGTTTACGTCAGTAGGTGCGGGCTCTGATGATGTTAGAAAAAATCTCGGGTCTGATAATGAGATCAATGATATCATAGGTCTACATATCATAATCAACTACCGCAGGCGCAAAGCCTCTACTCCACTCCCCTCCACTCCCAATACCCCGTACACCCCGTACACTAACTAGATTAAGTTCAATAAGATGAAGATAGATATTCGAGAAGTTCGTAAAAGGTAGATTGGCCGTTCATGTATGCAGGTGGACATACTGTTAGTCTATGTAAGAGAAGCAGAACCCCCCTTAGACCATTCCCCATTAGATAATTCATCCGAGATACACTTTAGAGTTAACATGATGAAGATCAGAGATGAGGCTATTATGTACATGATGTCACATTGTCAATCTTCAGACTAAACTTAAGTCGACTTCACAAAAGGAGCAACTGTATTCCAGAGTATTCCGAGGCGGGCCAGTACTTTCGTGGCAGTAACTGTCTTCTAAATCCAAAAGGGTATCAGCAAATTCGTGAAAGTCGTAATCATATTATTCTCTCCGTCATCACGATTGCTGCTTGATGGTTCCACACAGATCACAGGACCACCATTGCCGTTCTCTAATCCGCCCGCAGAATGAGCATGTCCATGTTGGCGCAGGTGTTTTTACAGGGGTTGAAGGTTGAGACTGTCGCGCGGCTAGCGCTGTCGTCGGCCTTGAGGTCGAAGCACCTTGTCTATTCGCTTGTGGAGACTGGGTAAGGTCGATAAACGTTGGTTGCTTCTTGGACGATTTCCTGGCAAGGCTACTGGTGACCTCCCCGCCCCTTTCCGTACCACAAGCGTCGCAGCACAGGAAACTAACCGGGTTCACGAGGGTACAGATATCGCATGTCCATGTAGACCGTCCGTCCCCTCTACTCTTGTTATTCTCAGCTTCGCGCGACGGTCCCGGCCTCGAGGTGGAAGATCTGTCACTCGTCCAAGGTTGGGTACTAGCGCTGGGCGGGATGTAGTTATCGCCTTTCTTAGCTTTTTCTTCCTCTTGCACGAGCTCCCACAATGCCTGGGCTATCGCAGCGTCGTTTGCCGCATCCTCCTCGGCCTGGGTCCTGAATCCATTCCTCGTCGCCGTATCGGCAATTTCCCGAATCTCATTCTGTGTCCGGTTATCGTTCGCACAGCCTCGAAGGGTGTTGTTACGCCGTTCGATCGCACCAACGATAGTCGCTCTAATGTCCTGGCCAGGTCGAGGAGCGGCTCCGCCAAGTCTCTGACCGGAGCCCTTATTATGAGTACGGCGTTTCTCTGCGGCTACCCTAGCTAGCCTACGAGCCTCGTCCATGGGTATTCCCCTACCGCCAAGTCGATGACCCGTCGACAGAAATCCTTCGCCAGTATATCCTTTCATAGTAAGCGCCTCATGTTCATCCCGTAGTTGATTCCATAGGGCGTGGAACTTGTCGTCGTGGGGACCGTGGACATTGTGCGCCAGCTCATGGAGCATCGTATCTATAACTTGTTCAATAGGCACAAACTGATTTCGATCGCTGGGATATCGAAGTCGAAGACATATTTTCTGACCGTGGCCCACATTTAGTCCTACAATTCATATAATTAGCTTATAGCCTTATAAGAGTTGACGATCTTTGTAACATACCTAGAAGGTTGTGTTGCTCCGGGTAGAATTCTGTGAGTTGTCCAACCTTCCAACCTCTAGCTCTCATGATCGGCTTCACCAAAGAAGCCACCTTCTTCAAAATATGCAAAGCATCCTTCTCACGTGGAAAGTTCGCCAGGTGCGAGTACGAAAAAACCAGAGGGTCTATTTCAGCCATATTGTGACCGGATGCAGCGGGCTTTATGAGTTGGTAGATATAGGGAAGTCAACAGAAATGAAAAATTAAAGTAGTAAAGAATCCGAATAAAAAGAGCCAGCTCATCCATTTGCAAAGAAACAATACCCCAAGGCCATAAAAGAAGCCATCAAGTAAGTTTCTAGAAGTCACAGATGGTCGTTGCTGACCAAACGCGCCACCGAATCACTCGTAACGCGAAGTCAAAATGTTGCCTAGATGCTGACAAAAAGCCACTCTCACCATTGTTGCCCCGCGGTCCACTTAACTGCATTATTTCTTATTAGGTAATTATATGCTTATAAACAGATTATTTATTCAAGGGAAACTTACGTGGAAGCCAACGGCTGACTAAGAGCGACACTTCCCTAACCTGGGGTGAATAAACAGTTTCTCACAATAGTTGATTGTCAGCTTTGTTAGGCTTTCATCTGCAAATAACTACCTAATTATTTAACCTGAGCTCAGCATCCAAGTTGGAATGTTGTTGCAGCGCTACTTCAACTCAGTCGTCCTGGCGTCATATCATGATGCGCTCAAGACTAAGGTTTAGCTTCAGCGTAGTGTATGAACAACCCCTTACACCTAAGAGACTCATGATCATGTACTTTTAGACAAAGGTCCATTTACTCGTCAGGAGAACAAGCACGATTAGGTAATGGAGGATTATCAGCGCCACCACATACAATTATTAGCTTAGTAATAGGGGCTTATCTATAATATGAATCATATCATATCTTTTAAGTGAAAATGAGGGCCATATAAGCAATGAACCATGACTTTCAAGGCATTTATCAGACAAATAGCCATAGATAATATTAAGAGTTACCATACATGTTGTAACTCAAGGGGAAAAAGCTCCTAAGTCACAAGATGGCCTGGGCCCAGAAAAGTAACCATCAACCAGCTGTAGGTCTTAAGCACCTTTCACACAGATTACCAATGTCTACTAGATGATATAGTCGGTTCCGTATCACTCCACCCCCCAGTCGCGGCAAAAAGAGGTACCCAAGTCTCTATTGGCATGGATTAAGGGAGCAGCAAGCGTCGCAGTGATATACGGCCGTCACCCTACCTTAAACACATTAATAAAGCTGGACTATTAACCAGGAAACACAAACACGCAATCTAGAACTCTAAAACCAACAGCAACATCGTTGAATTAATTAAGAATGGAGTTAGATCAAACAATCCGTGTTGAAGATTGGAGGCTGAGTGTAGGAATCAACCCGGTCAGGGTGTCAATGGCCGGCACCAAGGACAGAGGGTTTACAAGACAGGTCATTCCAGCAACGTTGAATCAACTAGAGGCGTGACGCTAGACAGTGGCAACACCGGTAAGTTAAATATGTAGTGTTGTCGACGTAGTGGTGACGGTGATATAAAAGTCTACGAGGTAGGTGTGTAGTGAAACCATGTGTTCTATCATCGTGGTAAAATAATAACATCGACTTGTTTTCTGTCAGGGCTCCACGGCAGCCTTTAAAAAAGAAGGAAGGAAGCGACTGGATAGTAATAGAGTGACGTTAGAATCTGCAAAGGCTTCCCTAAGTGCGAGGTAAGAAATCGAGATATCTTCTCCGTAACCCTCCGTCTTAAGTAGTACTGGAGGGTTGTACTCGAAAATTGGCTGTAATGCTTCTGTAACAAATGGGAAGCAAAGGGGGTATGTGGGCAATGGACATCCTGTTGTACGATACCTCCAATATGCCATCGCTCGTATCCTGATGGATGGTGTCTAAATGTTTCACCGATTACGGGAAAAGAAAACAAAACACTAGTAGCATAATGAGTCGACAATGTCTTTAGCCCTCTTCGTTTACACTGTACCAGTACCAAGAGGCCTTGGCAGCAGAAGCTAAGAATATGAAAAGGTTCATTGCTCTGTCAACGACAGTAATGCCAGCGTTGCATCTCGTAAACACCATAAATCATAAGAAACCTACGATACAGAAGGAGAAGACGCACTCAGTTTGCCCGGCAGAAAGCTTGAAGCTATGATTACGGACCAACAGCTTTCTAGGATGACTATTTTCAAGACTTCGCTTTTCTTCTATACTCGCTCCGGGGCACTTGGTTGATACCTGCCTCAGATATGGTATTTGGTAATTGTAAATTTGGTCAAACAACTATGTTAGTGGCATTTGAATATAGTTAATTATGCGGTGTATCTAATAGAGCGAATAGAAAGTTTCTTTCCGTTCATTTCGCTTTGCAGCTATGGAAACCCATTCCCTCATGTAGTAGTTTGAGTCCGGAACCAGGGAAAATCACCAATGATTCGGTAACAGGAAGGCTTGGGCCTGTGTCTGTGGTTACCTCTGAGCGAAAGCTAGTCAAAAAGGGGTAAATACGACCACCACAGCGTGAGATATTGAACCGCTCCTATCAAGGCCCCGAAAGCAGTTGGCCCGAGAAAACAGTATCATGATGTAAATCACCTCCTTCAGACACGCTTGCAGTTCAATATCATGAGTGTTACCCAAATTTGAAAGTCTAGAATCATCTATATGCCAAATTCGAATGTACTGCTTTAATATTCCATTGTAAGATATCCCATACGGCGGAAGTTCGCGATGGCCTCTAAAGATATGCGGTGAAGATAAGAGTTTTCGCTTAAATAAAGCTATTGAAGGTCTAGAATACAAATTGGGCTCCATCTAATTATATTAACTGTATCCGGCCTGCCTGTTCTATCTTAGTCGATGGGGAGCTGGCGCATGTGGACAACAGCAGCTCATAGCCTATACGGGATCGACCTTGAAAGTACGAACGGCAACATCGAAGCTTAGAATGATTTTAGACGTTTACTTATCACGATATGGAATAGATGAGAGAATTAAGGCAGTTAATATGAATTCCACACCTGAAAATCTATTCGGAGGCAACGATGGAGTGTTTCGGTAAGAAAATTCTACGAACTCTTGTTCAACACGAATCTCATGGGACGATGGTTCTGGTCCAACCAAGATATCAATAATACCAAACCAGCCAATACGATACGAACAGAAGATAACGAACTGATATTGCATTCGGTCTTACCTTCATATATTCTGCAATTCGACGGTAGATTATATTAAAATGGTACGGGTTGAATAGGAGGCAGGTTGTAAGGCTTCACAAGGCGTTTGGGGAGCCAGCTGTTCTCAGGCAGCAAGGAATTTTTGGGTCGGTATGGCTTCCGGTGAGGGCTATGCAGTCATAATTAGGTATTAGGCATAATCTGAGGTGATATTTTCACAAGCAAACCAGTGTCCGAAGCTGTCGCCTTGCTGTCCTCAGTGATGTAATATAAGCAGGCAGGACTGGGAGGGTCAGAGGGGTTCAATGAGTCAATACGATCAATCTACCCGGATATTGGGATATTTGATGAACTCGTATCTAGCAATTGCCTTGGGTTCAACTCTTATGCCTACGAGACAATAAGGACACTCAAATAAATATACGGTCTGTTTATAGATATTCATTTTAAATGACTGTGATGCAATGCTAGGAAGTTAAGCCTTAGTGGCCAAGACAGTGGAATGTTTCTAGAATATGATTTCTCAGCTGGAATAGAATTGAGTCTGGTTCCAGACCACCACGCCCGGCTACTACTGCAGCCGGGGATTTGGCAGCCTCTATTCGGAGACTGATGCGAGAACCTTTTATCGCCTACGGTTAATTGTTATCATCGAAGAGATTTCAATAACAGTCAGAGAACCCCTTTTTACCCAAGACATAAGCAGACAGTGCTGGAGATATGGAAGCTCGTAAAGCCTTCCCGAACTAGCCAGTCGGACTCGTTTCACCGTAGGTCAATATCTTGACAGCATTGCGTGGGTTAACAGGATGGGGGTTCTTTGGGGGTTTCTCGCTGCAGGCACCCTTATCATATATAGTTGTTGGAGGAGTTGCAATGAATCAATCGCGGCTCGCTAAATAATGCCATATATAAAAAGCTTGGCGAGATATCGTTTACACATCGGAAACACAAAACCAAATTCGCCATGATAAGATACGGTAGGAGTTCTACGGTCCAGGCACGGGCCCTTGAGACCCATATATAATTGATTGTAGACATTCCTGATTATTCGGGTTCCAGAGGAAAGCAGATAGCCGTCGGGGACGGCGGAGAGCCACGAGGTTGCTAGCAAGGCTAACGTTGTCTTCATGACAGCCGTCTTGAGAGTCGTACTGTATTACGACCCCGACTCTCGGCTTGCGTGCATCGCAGCTTATGAGGTCGCAACCCGCTACAGTGAAATGGAACAGGGGTATTTCTCGATCTTATGCCGTCATTTGGAGATCGACAGGGATTAAATGGCCTAGGCGACGGGGTCCACTAGACAAAGTCCGTGGGCTCGTGCTCGAGACGCGCGTCCTGGGGAGTACAAAATGCAGTCCCTGTCAGCATGCCCATTAACTCGTGATATTACCATGATAAAATATCAATCTGTATCATCTATTAGTAGTAAAGACGTATATTGCGGTATATAACCAAGTCAGAATCATGAGATAAGCTGCGAGCACAATTGCTACTAGAGAACGAGTTGCTTGCTAGTTCTGTCTTAATGACGATATAAAAGGCTGCATGTACCAAAGCTCGCTTAAGATGGCAGAGCTCGGAACCTTGGTCGATCCGAGAATAAATGACGAACCTCGTTTGGAGATGGACGAGCGAGTGTCTTGGGTCGGTTCAAGCCGAGAATGAAACCCCTACAATTCCTGCGAGCATACCCAGTATTCCCCAGTATTCCTTATAGAGTAGCATCATTTCATGCCGTGCTGTTCATCCGATCCCCTTGACGAGAAATAATCTGTATCCATGTTTTCGGTATAATAGGCATGCTAATGGCGCGGTAAAACCGCTCTTGTGGTGCGGATCGGACTCGATATGTTTGATAATGTTACATGATATTCGTCTGTGATTACGGTAATTGTGGCAGTCAGCCGCAGATTTTGAATTGAAAGGACTGCCAAGCGTCGATAATTAGAAGGATATGTAAAGAGCCGAAGCAAGCAACGTAGCATGACCCAGAAAGAGAAATGACTAGCTTAGCAAATCACCGGATAGGAGCGGTGGGATTCGACAGTCGAAAGAGGTGGCGAGGCTGCTATTGGCTAGAAACACGCAAGTCCTTTTAAAAGGGAGAAGGACGCGCAAGCAGCCTCGACACTAAAAAAAGGAGAGCCTGGCTAGAAACACACCACAAGGTTGTAAACTCACACGTGAACGGTGATTGTTTTGAAGTTATCTCATAACTGAAGGGTTTTGAAGGGACATTTGAAATTATCATGATACAGCTAAGATGGGTAATCAGAGACGATGAGTAGTTTTCAAGGTGCAAAGGGAGAACATTCCAGGAGCATTCTCTCACGTAATCCCAGATAACAAACTTAACCCAGATACCCCTAACTGACCTGTCACTTTGAGGCTTCAGCCAACAGCGACATGTACGTACTACGCTCAAGGAAAGAGACAATGTTCGAGGCTCTGGAGCTGGAAAAAAAGCTTTGGGTAACCCACAGAACGTCGAACTGCATACGGTACGACACGTGGAAAATCCTATCCACGTACTACTCATTCGTACAATCGGGCCGGAGAATTTGTCGAGTGACAAAAGAAGATTTAAGCTTACCGCCCTGCCGCCGTTTGGACCGACGGTTTATCAGTGGCGCCGTGCAGTTGGGATCCTTCTGGGGTACCGAGACGTTGGATGGGTATATGTAGGTCTTGTGTTGTACGGGCGAGGTATCAGCCGCGAATAGTATGAAGAGAGACCTTGCTCAAGAGTGAGGCTGAAAGACGAAGAAGGTAACATTACGTTAGGATGCCGGGGACCTGCAGCGATGGCTTGGAAGTCGGATTCAACCAAACTGGTCGTCGAAATCTGCACTTGGCTTCAAGCATGTCTACGTATGTACGTATAGGGAAACGATTGTAACAATTATAATTGCTGAATACTGATAGGTAAAGCTCCGTAATAATAGCAAGCTATAATGCCAAGGCTAGAACTAAAATGTATCGGCCGATCGGCCAAGTCCGCTCGCGAAAAGAAATATAGGATAGATGGATTGAGGTGTTCAAATGTGCCAAAGCAAATGATGTTGAAACAAGAGAAATAGCGGGAGGATCGAAAAGCTGGTAACAATCCAATCCCAAAGCCCGAAAGTGGCACAATGCCTAGGGCGGTGCAGAGTCAAAAGGCAACCTGTGGCAGGCCTCATTTAGCAGTTTCAGCCACGATCAGCAAGCCACGCCTCGTCATCGCCTCCACAGAAAAGGGTACAACAACATCTCGGATGCAGACCGGAACTGTAAATTACATGTAGCTTGCTTTTTTAGTTCGAGGTACCTGACTACTATTGTATCATAACGTGCGCCGTACACGTGTCTACCAAGATTTAATCGTTTGACAGGAGACGAATTATATTTTAGACGAAGATACATGTACGGGAAATCTAAACCATGGAAAAGGAACGCAATGGTAAAATGAAGGGGAAAGGGTTTCCAAATCCGAATTATATCGAAATGGGAAAATCAAGAGAAACGTTCAATGTTCTTTTGAGAATACAGTACATGTACATATGTACATAGTAGGTTGTCATTGTGACCCCACTTTCCCATGGCCGAATCCGTGTTATGTGATTGGGCGGAAGGTCGAAGAAGACGCGCGTTCACGCTTTCTCTTCTGTGCCCTAGTGCGTTTTCTGCCGCGAAGTACAGTATCGATGGAGCCCGTTTTAGCACTTGCACTGTTAGTTAGCTCAGGTATAGACAGGTATGGACCAATTAGGCGAGACCTGAAGAGTAACGGGCGGAGAAGGCCTTACGCAGCCTACGCAAACCTTTAGAAACCCTGCAGTGGCCTTTCCCTCTTTTCTTACCACATGTGTCCTGAATCCATCCTAGACAATCTTAGACCATCCCTATCCGGGCCTACGAGTACGCATGCACTTACATGCACTTACAACGAATCTGCTCCACTGCCTATCATTTTCCGCCATCATTTCCCTCTCAGCGACCATCATCGGCTTTCCCTCCCTATGAAGTACACACTCTCACATACGCACATACGCACATACGCACACTCATACGCCCACTCATACGCCCCCCACCACTTTACACTTTTCTCGACTTACGAAGTACTGTAGTAGATTCATAATCCCCATTCCACACAGGCTTCCCTTTCATTATACCTTGCCGTACCTAATAATCCATATTCGTCCACCTATCCATCTACCTAATTCATCTTCCCGTCCTCCCGCCTCGTTGCCGCCTACCTAGGTACTTGACACTTTCCCCTACGTCTCTTTGCTGGATCTCATCGACTTCTTCCGGCTCCTAGGTAGTCGACGTTGACCTAGTCCGTCGTCCGCTCTTTTCTTCGACTTCAACTTCGAATTCGACTGCGCGACACTAGAGAGGGAACACATCTTTGTGTGTGGGTTTGCCTAAATAAGCAATAGACGAGAAAGATACACTACGGTACGACATATAGAGGAAACGACACACGAATGGTAGTCACCGACGACTATGGAGGATTGATTGACTGCTACTACCGATTTGTCTTGCTCGACGAAACAACACCCTTGCTCCTTGGTGGCGATTGAGTCGTTGGAGGGGGGTGGCCGAGTCCACATAGTCAGCATTCCTCTGGCTGACGAAGTGTCCCATCTACTCCGCGTAATCTCTAGTCGGCCTAAACTAGGCACGAGTCTAATAATTCAGCACTTTCCTGACCGATAATATCCCAGTCGGTCCAATATTTACCGTAGGGTTCATACATTGTAAAATCATCTTCGCCGCTTCGGTTTCGAACAATTCAGACGGCGACATAATGGCGGGTCGTAGCAATGGCCCTGGGGATGACCGGGGCGAGTTTGGAGAGGAATGGGCCCGGGATCTACGAGTTCAATTCGAGCAATTAATGAGAACGAAGCGATTAACTGAAATCGGACAATCGCGAGCTAATCGGTCGCGCCTCGACTCCGAAGAACGAGAGTCGCCGTCAAATCTCCGAGCGCATTCAGCAACGCCGTCTGGTAGTAACAGTAGACCATCCTCATCGTACAGCCAAGGCCATAGCCACGCCTCTCCCGCATTACCACCTTCATATTCCTCACTACGAAATCTCCCCAAGATCCCAACGCCGCCAGCTCCACACGACAAAGAATCACAGAAGTTTCGTAACCTACTTGTCTCGTTATCGCAGACACCGACTAGGTATGAGAATCCCGGGCTACTTGACGAAGCCCTCCAGGTTATACCGTTAGATAGGATATACAGCGAAGCCGAAGAAGAATCCCAGGTATTGGAAGCGTCTGCGGCTAGCATGGGTGACGGCCGGAAGCCGGATTGGGGATATCAAGATTGCGTAATTCGGGCATTATTGAGGTGAGGAGAATTCCGGAATCAACTTCCTCATTTTTCTACAGGATCAATTGTTCTAACGTTCATCTCAACTGTAGATGGTTCAAGCGATCATTTTTCACTTGGGTCAACAATCCGCCATGTCCCATCTGTCTGTCGCCAACAGTTGCGAGAGGCATGACGCGGCCGACGGATGATGAAAGCGCTTACGGTGCGTTACGAGTAGAACTCTACGAATGTTCCAACCAGGCATGTGGTGCCTACGAGCGATTTCCGCGGTACAGCGACGTCTGGCGATTATTACAGACGAGACGTGGCCGATGCGGCGAGTGGGCCAATTGCTTTAGCATGTTATGTCGCGCTGTTGGCAGCCGTGTACGCTGGGTATGGAACGCTGAGGATCATGTATGGACGGAGGTCTACTCGGAGCACAAGCAACGATGGATCCATGTCGATGCGTGCGAAGAAGCGTGGGACAATCCACGCCTTTATACTGAAGGCTGGGGCAAGCAGATGTCCTATTGTATCGCTTTCAGCATCGACGGCGCGACAGACGTTACACGCCGATATGTCCGCAAAAGCGAACACGCACTTGAAAGAAATCGATGTCCCGAAGAGGTTTTACTTTACATCATGCAAGAGATTAAGACCCTTCGACGCGGTAACCTGAGCAAAGAGGAGCGATTCCGATTAGAGAAGGAAGACTCCAGGGAAGACCGTGAGCTTCGAGGCTACGTCGTTGCTTCAATTACACAAGCGGTGACACGCATAGTCCCAGGCTCTACACCGCCCTCAGGCAGCGCTATTTCTCGGCCTGCCGCCTCCTCTCCTGCTAATGATGACCAGAAACTCCCTGCCGAACAACCAGGGCGGCAGAGCGGCAATGCGGAATGGGTTGCTGCTCGTGGAGAGAATGGTCGACGTAATCAGCAATTCCAAGATCCAAGAAACCCACCCCGAAGATGACATATTACGAACGACAGCATTTACCATTATATCCATATCTACCTCACTTGCGCTGTCAACTAATTAGATGTACCGGATTATATACCCTAGCATTCAGCATATCGGCCGGGAATTTATCTGACTTTAGCCCTTTTAACCATGATGGACAACGTATTACTGATTCTCATTTGTCTAATATCACAACTACTGCAAACGAAACATGATTATAAATGCGTTCGTTTGCCCTCTGTACCTATCACCCGCATTCGACTATTCGCAGCGCCATTAGACGCCGTTCTCATTTGTGGCCCGCATTCTCAAACACAAATCTGGAATAAAATCGCCGGCGCAACGGACCTATTTGGTTTGGGTAGCATTATACACATCTTTATGTTGTTTTTTCTGGGAAAGGGGATACGGAGAACACGGGTTTCTCCTTGTCCCGGCGTTCAGGTTAATTGCATGATTGGATTGGATGGAAACGGGTTGACGAAAGACGATGGTCACGCCCGGCTTTGAGGTGGCGTGGGAATCTTGTGTACTATGAAAAGGGGATCTGCGTAACTTGGCAAGGTAACAAGCAGGTCAAACCTGAACGGAGTCCCCGTTGACTTTTTCCTCGGCCACCAGGATAGTAAAGTCAAGTCAGATTTATGCATATGTGCCGTTGGAGGCATCACCAAGATTCAGAATAGATTATCGTTGGTGCACTTTGAACAATCAATTGGCCTTTGTGTCGTTTCAATTCGCAGTGAGAGTGTTGCTTACTATCCCCCTCCACGTCACATTGTTGGGTAACGTGCTACGTGTTACCAGTGAAGTGATTTCAACCTTCTAGGCTTCTGTGCTTGAGAAACGAAGTACTTAATGAACCCAGACTTCATGGATACCCAACTAATACAAGAGTACAGGCTATTACTTGGCTGCGACCTACGAAGAGGTGATACCCATACTACCAGGCGTCGTATTGCCAAGGCGGCGCTGTGTTACATAGACGAGCGATGGCATCTCATCTCCCATCTACCCATTAAGGGGGTTATCGAGTTAGCGAGGTGAACGAATTACCCCTATTCAGAATACGGTTTGATAAGATAATGAGTTGACAATCAAAAGCTTCTAGAAAGAGATTTAGTTGCTGGAATATCAAAAGTCTTTAAAGAGCTGTCAGTACGGAGTCGCGCAGAGCCGAAGGGGTGGTAAGATCTACGAGAATAAGGAATAGGGAGGCAAGCCCCCTTTGTTAGACTTCATGTGATGATTCTAATCCTATAATACAGCGAGTATGACTATTTATAACTTAGAAACAATGACTATGTGGATGAAAGGAGTCTAGTCGGCACAGAGGTTAACTGTGGCGCAGCAGTGGTTTGAAAATGATACCGAACTAGTGGGATTGACTGGCAGAGCGCAATTATTATCATAGGTAATGTCAAACTAGTTCCTAGCTCCTCGTGGAATAACACGTTCTATTCTCTTATGTATTGTGCGCCACGTGACATATGGGAAGGGGCAAATAAATAGGCACGATAAGTCAGTGACTGGAGATCGGACATATAAAATATCTTGCAAATAAGTGATGATAAACCCTATTAATTATAGGAGAGGGTTAGTTTCACGAGGGGTTGATTGAGTATAAAATAGAATCACAACAGCTCATATTTGGATGATACCAACAACAGACTCCTATATCAAAGAAGAGGAGATATTCATATATAAATACTTTACTTCATTCTATCCCTGAATATTTGTTTAATTCTTACATAGATATTATATAGCGACGTGAAATTCACTGGATTCTCTTCTCTACAGTGTAATATGTTGCAATGACGCGATGAGCTAGATAAATGGATTTCTGACGATAACCTCACAATCCACCTAGGTTTGTGTTTTAGGAAGCCAATTACGGGTTCCCGCGCTCATTGGGACGGAATATCTATCCAAACTCGCACCTGCCATCAGTACGATGGGCACATACATGTGTATATAATACGCGTCGTGTGCAGGTTGTTTCCACCGACGCGTTCCGATGCATTGTATGGGTGTTTCTGGACTTGCCTTTTCTTCCATCTTCGCCCACAATTCACAAAATCAGGTGTTTCCCCTACAATCGACCATAGTCAGGTAACTTCTTCCTTACACCGTCTGATCTTTATTATCCTAACGGAGTACAACATCGGTTATCTACTCCAGATACAGTATTCCAGGAATTCCTGCCCACACGTCTATCTAACTTTCAGCTTTGAGCGACGAACCATCTCACCTCACCTTCTACATTACATCCCATTGGAGATTGCCCTTCAATTTCTCATCTTCACAGCGCCGACAAGATGGACTCTAAGGATATACCTTTTCAACGGTGAGTTACCTATATCAATCCACGTCTTTGAAGAATCCCGCTAACACATATCAAAGCATCATGATGTCTGAACCGTTCAAGTTCCAGGTTGGCCCTGATCTCAAGGAATACTTCATTCACAAGGAAGCGTTTGTTGCGATCTCCCCGGTCTTGCGAGTCCTCATCACGGGAAAGATGCGCGAGGCGCGTGAGGGTGTTGCCGTTTGGGAGGACATCAAAGAAAGCGATTTCCTGGGTCTGTGCGAATTCGCTTATACTGGCAAGTACAGTATGCCAGAGTTTACGGGCACAGAGCCGAGTCTGCCTTATGCGCCAGAGGGAGAAGCTCTCGGGGTTTATGGAAAGAACGCTCATTTACGCTCGCTCCTCGACATGAAATGGAAAGAGGGCCAGGCCACGAAAACTTCTATCGACCAATTTCTCCACAATCCCTACCAACCCTTGAGGCATATTCTACATATATTACGTTGTCCGCATCCATCTAGGATCAAGCTCCATACCGATCACTACCTTCGTCGGCACGTCAATATGTACATCCTCGGGGACCGATACGACATTGCGCAACTTCAACACTTAGCTACAGCCAACTTACGTGACGCACTTCGTGTCTGCAGCGAAACCTGGAACTCCGTTAACGAACTCACGAAGGTAATAAGACTCATCTACGACAATACCAGACCGGGTGACGACTTAAGGGACGTGATATCGATGTACGTCGCTATCAAGAGCGAATACCTCTTCCTTCATGTCGACATGGACTTATTGCGCAAGGATTGCCTTGAATTCGCCTCGGACGTTCTTGCACACGTCGTGACGTTATCTCGTTTGAAGTCAACGATGAACAAGGGGGCTCTGGGTAAGCGCAAGAGGTCTGATGACGAAGATGGTTCGTAGCGAGACGGGGCCCAATTCGTAAACAAGGACATCCAGTCCAGAAGGCTCGAGCGATCGTGATAGCACCCCTTACAGCAGTAGCGATGATAGTGATAATAATAGTGATAGCGATGATATTTAACATCAGGGGGCCGCTCCAGGATCATAAGACTCAATGAGGCTATCCAAGAGCCTCCCTTGGGGCACAAGGGCATGCTAGACTATGTATACAAATACAATCTTTACAGCTCTAGGGTAGACCTATCTAGCAATTGACCATCGCGTATCTCGCCGTATCCTCCCCACCACCAGTTGTGAGTAGTTCCCAGCTATTGACATCTCGGTTTATGTTCCGCGAAGCGAATTATAGCACGAACTACGGACTCATCAATGGCGGAGCTGATACGGAACGAAGAATTTGGTCGACGAGTATCTGGTGTATGCTGATATGGAGGGAATATCTACAAAGGTTGAAACTTTGAGCTCTTCTGACGTTGATATGATAAGTATGCTTTAAGCAACACACATGATTATGGATTCCTTCTCACTAACAACAAACTGAACTATTTCCCTAAAACATACCACATCCACGCATGAATTTATCAGTGAATGCCTAGGTACACAGACTGATTCAAGACATTAGATACGATACTCTTAAGATCCATCTACCATAAAAAAGAAAAGGGGGGGAAGGCAAGGAGGCAAGATAATCAGAAGCATACAGCAAATGCCCTATGAGGAGTCTTTCTCAAGCTCAAACCAAATCAGCTGTTTCATACCCATTTCCAAGTCCAAGCCCATTTTAACTGCGCGCCCATCATCAAATACAAACTCGGCCCGAAGTGTTTCCTGACTCCCTTCAAACTCGTCCCACAAGTGGGCAGTGTACTTGGTCTGGTTGGAGACGTGTTCAAAGGTGAGAGCAAAGCCTGAGCGGTTTATAGCGTCAATGAAGAGCTTCTCGTCTTTTACTTGAACGGTGAAAGTGTGATACCCGGGATTCCAGTACTTCCCGACGTAGGCGCTTAGGGGCGTCGTTTGAGGCCTCAGCTTCTTGTCGGCTTTATGTGGCTTTTTGGGTTTACCTTGCGGTATGTCTGCTGATGGTGTTTGCTCCCTTTCTCCCTGAACTTTTGATTCTTGGCCTTGAATCTCCCCTTTCCCCTCGTCCTTGGGTGTACTTTTAACCTGGTCGGGCGACTTGTTCTTCGGGCGCACGGCGAGATTACTCTTAGCGGATTTTGAGGCCTTCTTGTTCTTGTTCTTGTCGTTGTTGTTGTTATTTAGCAAGCGCTCTATCTCCGGCACCTTGAGGACGGCGTTTACTAGCTGCCGTGATAGAGCGTCAACAACAGCATTAGCTCCGCGCGAGTTTCCCATAAGAGCAGCGCCGAAGCCCAACTCCGGAAGGAAGAAGAAACGGCTACCGAATCCTGGTATCGAGCCGTCATGGCCCACGACCATGTAGCCTCGATACCAGAATATCTCCAGCCCCGCTGCATAGAAATCTGGGGACTGAAAACGCCTCAATCGCCTCATGCCTGGGTTCGGAAAGCTCCGCAACCTTATGAGACCTTGGTACACCTTCTCGCTAATAGGGCCTTCGCGACGCAGCAACGCCTTGACCCATTTAATGAAATCGTTCGCGCTGGTGATAATTGAGCCGGCCCCTTGGCTCTCAGGGGAGTCTGGACCATCGAAATCCAGATATGCCGAGTTCTCCTTATCCCAATAGTGCCCCCTAGCGAGGCGACCGCCAAATCCTTTCGCCCGGGCATTCGAAGGCTGAAGGCTTGTCGAATCCATTCCGAGAGGCCCAAAGAAACGCTCTTCAAGGAATTCGGTGAAAGTCTTCTGAGTCTTGACTTCGACGAGATGTGTTGCTACGGTATACATCATGTTGCAGTACCGATAGCTCGCTCGCAGAGGATGGGCTAAGGGCAAATTTCGCAAATTTCTTGTGACTGATCGTGCATCATCTGGATGCTCTGATCGCGGCCCCCTACAGGAGTCGTCATGACTTAGTTCATAGAGTTAGTACTCTCTATGGCATTAATATGTGAAATATGAAGTATATTACCGGCCCATCCCAGTCCTGTGGCTTAGAACATCGTCAACAGTCACGCCATTTGTGTATTCGGCAGCGGGCATCACGAAGTCTTCAGGCAGTAAGCTCGACATAGTTGCTTGATACTGCACCTCGGGGTAATTCTCGTTGTCTTCGACGAGTAGTCCAACGGCCGCCGCAGTCATTGACTTTGAACTTGATGCAATGTCAAACAGCGTATCCGCCGTACATGGCTTTGATGGTTCTAGACAGGCGTGCCCATAGCCCGCGGATGCAACCTCATCGTCCTGCACAATGGCAACGGAAATGCCGGGCGCATGGTGCTGGGCCATCAGGTATCGTACCTGGGAAGAGAAAGACTCGGACCGGAAAAACTCCATTGCGAGATTCTATAATTGATCTAATGGAATCGATCGTACTTAGATTTGTGAGGGGATGTGAGGGCATTGTTCTGGCTTGCCGCAGCCTTATAAGTTCTGTCATCCGTGGCAGTGCATGCACAGGTATGCTTTGTTACCCAGTTGAGTCATCCGGGCTATACGCTGCATATGGCATGTTTAGGAATTGTAAGCACTACTATTGCCATTTCATGTAGGACTACATCTTGGAGTTATTGATAGGGCTGTCGAAATATTTTCTTTTTGCTGCGGTTGAAATCTATAACGTCCGACATCCGAACATTCGGTCTGAGATGATTTCCAATTAGTCATTGCCAAGGAGTCCAGATACAATGTCTAGCACTTCTCAGCTAATATTCCTTCTGAAGGACACGAAAGGGTCAATCTCAACACATGGTCTTCGGAATAAAGATCATGCTATGAGTTGAGCCAGATCGTGACTCTTCATAACGAGTCATATATTGGCACCTTGATGGTATGCTAGAGGTATTGGGTAGGTAGATTAGGACCAAGTGGCTCAATAACTGCCGCAATATGTGATTCACACTGCTTGAGTCATGTCCCCGGCCCTTCGTCACTAAACAATCCGAGTAGTCAGATAAACAACATGAGGCTTACTATACCGGCTATGCTAGTACCTACCTATCTTTGCTTTTATCCGACATTGGAATCCCAGTTGACTATTTCGATACGTCATGTAGCAAGGTGTCACAGATTCTGACGCTAAATCCGACGCCGTTGATATCGGGAAGGACAAGGACGAGGCTCGAATACAAGAACCGGGTGAGCCACGTGAGTAGGTATATTTGAGCAGGTATTTCCGACTCCATTCTACAGCACCGACCCGACATGCATTTGCGGCTGATACAGCTAACTAGTGGAATTTACCCCGGAGTACAGGAAGGAGCACGAGACCTCATGGGCTTGTTTGTGTACTACTCATATGTACTCCTTCAATTTTACAGCTACTAGAAGTAAATTGTCACGTGTATGTATACCCTAGGTCTCTATTCATAAAGCCTCCAGCTACCCGCGAGACTTGAGGGCTGATTGATATCAGGTCTAGTAGATAGGGAAGCCAGGAGGTGCTAATCGAATATTAGGGGGGTCGAACAGGTAAGCTGTCGACTATGGATTGACGATGTTTGGTTTACTATAGGCAATATAACATCCACGTATGTGTGTAACGTGCTATAATGTGCTACCAGACATAAGGCCGTAATTATACCCCCCTTAGCTCAAAGGCAAATATCATGAAACAAGGAACTCAACAATGAAATTAGCAGGTGTAGGGTGTGTGATCAAACAAAGAGATACTACTTAACCTGCATGCGGTAGTACATAGCAGCTGACTAGAAGCTAAAAGATCTGATAACAATGCACTCTTGGTAGCGGCTACCTACCTTTGTCCATTTTGAAATTGTGGTTAGACAAAAAATTGCTCACCGGAACTGCAGGTAGCCTCTAGTTCCTGCAGAAGTGAAGGGTAAGGTAACTCAAGGTCTGCTTGTTTGAATTGGGTACTCTCATGTTGTGGCTCGGGCCCTTGCACGCTGATAGGTTCGCAGCATGTGAAGTGACTTGCAGTTTGTACGATAACTTTGAAGATCTTAAACTATATTCGGCTACTACTGTAGGCCATACTGCTGGATCT
Source organism: Hypoxylon sp. CO27-5 (assembly GCA_002120305.1). Classification (NCBI taxonomy): domain Eukaryota; kingdom Fungi; phylum Ascomycota; class Sordariomycetes; order Xylariales; family Hypoxylaceae; genus Hypoxylon; species Hypoxylon sp. CO27-5. Next base: position 238,087 of record KZ112461.1, read on the forward strand.
TGGAATTATTTATATCTCTTTTTGTTATATAGGTATACATGTATGTAAATTAGTATGGTATCTACCTAGGTACGTACGTATCGTATATACCTTCTTCAAGTGCCTTTGATTAACAATGATTCCTTTATGTTATTATTTGTGTACCTAATGTACCTATATGTATTGTACCCTGACGTATGTAGGTACATACATCCCAATAACATGGCGCATTAGGTAAGGTGTGGTATAGTAGGTAGGGCATATATATGTATGTAGGTGTGTTCGAGATCGAGAGACACTGAGGTTTTGGTTGCTGGGTAGCACGGGGTAAGGTGCGCCGTCCCTTCCAATAATAACAACTACGTCGCGAAGTAGCCACCCTCGATTACTTTGCTCGCCCACCGCCCACCGCCCTGGGTCTTGCCTGAATTTCTAGATCAACAACGCGGAAACCGACTCAAAATAGACTCAACCCACCTCTACCCCAGACACATCAACATTTCCCCCCGCCGCTCTCCTCCTAATTTCTTCTTCCCTTCTCCACCATCGCTTCGACCTTCAGAAGCGTTCCCGTAATCTCAAGTAAGCCATTCTTCAATCAATCCGTCAATCACAACCACCGTCGCAATGATGTTCGCCATCATTGTTGCCATCGTCCTCGCGGCGGTCCATCAGGCCACTGCGCACTTCCGTATTGACTATCCGCCTTGGCGATCCGACACTCTTGAGAACCAGTCCTACTCACAGTGGACCTGGCCCTGTAAGTATCACCCCTTCCTTCATACTACCCATTCCCACTACCAACTTTATGTTCTTATCCCATGTCAAGACAATTACCTAATACTGATGTTCTGATACACAGGTGGTGGCGTCGCGGACCACATCGGTAACCGAACCGATTGGCCCATCAACGGCGGTGCTGTTGAGCTGACTCTTCACCATCCCTGGACTTATCTATGGGTGAACCTCGGTCTCGGCAGTGAAGTCACCAACTTCAACATGTCCCTCGCCCCCGAACTCATGAACGTCACCGGTCGCGGCAAGTTCTGTCTTGACAACCTCCACGTCCCTATGGAGGTTGAGAACGGCACCCAAGCCTCAATCCAAGTCATCACTTCTGGCGGCGGTGATTCTGGCGAAGGTTCTGCACTGTACAACGTAAGTCGCGTCTATACTAACACGACATCGACGTGACATGCGTATCTGTGCGAGGTCCACCTGCTAACTAATAATGTGATAGTGTGCCGATATCACACTTCGAACTGACGTGAAGGTCCCCGACGGCATGTGCAAAAATGACACTGCCTTGTCAGTCACCATGCTTGGCCAGCAGTGGGAGCAGCAGTCGAACTCGTCGGCATCAAACGGTACTGTCACTGTCACTGTCACGGCAGCTTCCACCCCAACCGCTACCACGAACTCGGCAACGGGAGTCACAGCAGGAGCAGTTACGTTCGTCGGCGTCGTTGGTATGGCTTGTGTATTGGCTGCAGGCCTGGGCTTGTAAGGAGTGAGACTTCTCTCTTCTGCAACACCCACAGGGACACGCCGTTGACATGGGGGGGCACAAAGCTTGTGCATAATGCCTTATTTGCTACATAATTACGCAGGACACCCCCGGTGTGAAGCCCTAATGATGCCTAATGATGGGGAATGAATAGCTACACACATGCAATGTCACGTTAGTTCGCAAGTTTCCCCAATAACATTGGCATCAATACAAAGAAGATACAAAGAAGATGGGTTTGAGACTTACACCACCATGCCCCCCTTTCTGGTGACAAAGATGACTAGTAATTGACGTCTACACCTTCGTTGTGATTAACACTGCTGGCAACCAGAATAACTCCTCTCGCTAATTCGACCCCAATTTGTCGCCATGCAATCCTGCGATGTATGCCCAACGAGCAGCGTCAGCACCTGTTAAACGTTTCCAGTAGGCCGCAAACTCCATTGAATCGTACAGCAAGACTGGTTGTAAGCAAACACGGTATCGAATACGCGGTCGTAACATCGATGTCTGCCCCCCTGAAGCTTCCAAGATTTTTAGCTAAGGATAGGTAAGGAAGTAGAATCGAGCCAGAGAAAGCGCAATAGCGACGTTGGAGATTTGGTGACATGCCAGCCGATAAAGTTCGAGGTAAGGCAAGAGTAAGGATCAAGACCAGATCACGTAGGATCGGATCGGTTTAGATATAACACAGAAATTAGATCGGCTCGATTTATTCATTCGTCCGACACCTTCGTTCGCCTGTTTACTTGCTCGGGATACGGTTCTCCTTCTTTAGCTCACTGACAACCTTCGCCATAGTGATCCGTTGGTTTGGATTCGGGGTCAGCATTTGCAAGACCAAAAACTCTATCGGATCACGGCGGTTCAGGTGCCCCTTGGCCTCGTGGACCTCACTAAGCCACTGCTGCATTTGCGAGACGGCCGACGAAGCCCTACTACTTTGGTGGTGGCCGTGGTGGGAAGCGGGCTTGCGGTTCAGGTCTGCGATCATCCAGTATAGCTGCTTAGGATGACCCTGGCGACCGCGGGCGTCGGGAAACGGGATCTTACGTAGGACGTACAGCATCGTGACGCCGAGGGCCCAGACGTCGGAAGCGGGACCCCTTAGCTTCTGTCCGATGAACTCGGGTGGCACATAGTAGGGTGTGCCGCCATTGGTAGCTGGGTCGGTAGTTCGGGTAGACAAGCCAAAGTCGCAGAGAACGGCGCCGCGGTCGCGTGAGTACAGGATGTTAGCGGGCTTGATGTCGTTGTGGATCTTGCGCTTCTGGTGTACGTAATGTAGGGCACTAGCGATGTCCCGCAGGATGCGTACGGCATCGTGACGATCACCTACGAACAAGTCGGTGGCGCTTTCGCGCCATACGCCACGGGCTGCTAGATCCTTACCATCGACGTGCTCCATGTAAAGTGACAAGTAGCGCGCATCACCACCGTATAGTCGTACAATCGACTCATGCTGCAGGTCCTCTTGGCTCTGGTACTCGCGTAGCCAGATGTCGGCCTGTCGGATCACATTGCGGTGCGTGTCCTGCGGTCGAGCGTCCGAATTGGGTCCGCGCGTCTTGAGCACTTTGACAGTGATGACACCGTCGGGTACGCTAGAATGCTCTGCCGTGAACACCGATGATGCGCCCGTCGTCGCAATCTGTTCGCGTTTTATTAGTTGATATCGATCTGGCTCGACCCCGCCAGGTATGGAGACAGTCTCATCCTTCTGGACCTCTAGGAGCGCATGGCCGTTGGGAATGGCGACTTCCTTGGTTTTTGCGGCACTGGGGTAGGGGAACCTAAGTTCTTCATCCTTCGATCCCATGAAGATGATGACGCTTTCTTTCTCCATGCCGTCTTCCCTGCGAGCCCTCTTTTCAGCGACAGGGCTATCAGGCTCGTCATCACCAGCGTCAGACAGGAACGATCGCTTTCCAAACGAGTTCAATACGTCTGCGCTCATCGTCATTGACGTATCAAAGCTATTGCGAGGAATCAGCAGCGTCGCGGGACGCTTCTCCAGTATTCGGAAGTCAAGGACGGGGATGGCGCTGACGCTGATTCGCCAGGTACCTGGTGACAAGTCCTTGGTAGTTAATGGCACAATCTCTTGATCATAGTTTGAGCCGCCGGCGGGACCTAGTTGGGATGTCCTAGCGAGGACGATAGGTACGTCTGACTTGTTCCACAATATTAAGCTGTCGCTGGCTGGATCATAATACAGTTCGCACCATATTGGTGGCCTGCTCCCATCGTCGCCCTGGGGTATTCTAATGGAAAAGTTGATATCTTTGGAAGTCTGAGTCACTGCTAGTACTTTAGAGGTAGGCTGAGAAGCGTCTGCCACTTCGGCGCGCAACGCCAGCCATTGGATATTGTTGCTTCCGGGGCTCACTGAGCGGTTTCGCGTCAATGGTCGCACCAAGATGCGAATGCCTTGCTTATGGTGGTCTTCCTCGATGACTAGATCGTCCAGTGGAACGGTATCATGGTGTGCATCTTCAACGTCGTCGACTTGGATGCCTCCGTGGAGTCTCTGCTGAAGCTCCTCGGGAGTGAATGGCTCCGTCTTCTCCTCGGACGGGAAGACTTCCGCCATTGCGAAATATGGAACGGGGAGTGGTATAGGGACAGAAAAAAGAAAGAAAAAACTTGGAATTTTATTCTAGATAGGTACAATAGTATAGACAGTCGTCGCTTAGATCGCTATGTTTGGAAATGCCGGTAATAAGCAGAAGAGACGGAAGGAAAATGAAGACTTCTAAAAGGGAAACGGAAAACTCAACACAGGCGCTTCAATGGGTTGTTCTAGCGCATTCAGAATAAATTGTCGTATTCTGTAGATTTGAGAGGGAAACCGTCAGGTGAACTGTCCTTACGACCCGTTTCACTCACGAAACTACCTCAGGTAAGCCTGGGTAGAGACAGTCATAAAGTCACTTCCAGGAAAGCTTTAGGGAAAAGTGAGATGCTGTGCGGCTGATCCCGTCCTCGTCCTCCTTGCCATGGGGAATGGATAGATCGGCTGCCTAGGATCAATCAACCTACCTATCTTCCCTAATGTTGGTACTATACCTGCCTGGGAAGAATGCCCTATTAATAATAACCCGGGGTGTGAGATGGCCAGTCTGCCTTATATAACAATAAGGCGAAAAATGCGAAAAAAGCACATGGAAACAGCTCGTGTAATACAAAAAGTAACTCACCTCCTTATAGAGGAGTAGATATACTTGGAGAAGGATAGACTTTTTCTGGTATGTCACGAGTTTCTAGGGCTGAGTGTTCGACATTACTCTGAACTGCAACACCGTATTCGCTACAGTAAAGATGATAGTTGCGGTCCGCTGCGTGGACAGTCTCGAGTGACTTCGAGATGACCTCGGGACACTGTCTCATTAGTCCATTTAGGGATTGAGGGGTTCGAATGGTTCGCATATCTGTCAAGTGATTCGACAACAGGCATCGAAGGCGACGAGGACAGCGACTGGGGGTAATCTGGACCCTTGTTCGGCCCCCAAATCTAAAAGACGGAATCATCCAATGGTGGCTGTGTAAGCTAAGCATGGGCCATCATCACACCGCCGACAAACGGACATAGCCTGCATAGCCTGCCTGCTCTGCCTGCCTTAGAAACTGGAAGTACTCTGTTGTACTAGGCAGGTATTGAACTCGTTGCTATTCACTTGGGTTTTACAACTCGATGACATTGTGAGCGAAAACATATGATGTTGGTTGATTTGCGGAAAGTTTCTCGTTTTCAACTAAAACTAAATCATAATGAGCGTCTCAATTAAGTGGCTTTCGTCTCGTATGTTGGAAAGTTGAGCCTCTCGCCTCTTGTTGCCGTCATTCGAAGTAACGCTTATTGAAGGGAATTGGAAGGGATTGACTGGTTGAAAGGATCCGGAAGAATTTCGAAAAGTGGTGGTGGCCCGTGTCGAATGTGTGTGGAATGTGAGTGGGACTATGAAGTAAGTTTCTCCACTCACCTGTCATACATTAAGTTTGATTGGACAAGGTAAAACTTCACTCTTCAATGATTGGCTAAATCTGTGGCAATGTGGCCAATGTTGTTCGGGCGCAGTGTCCTTGTGGACCCCAAAAGTAATAATTGGTCCTTCAGTTTGGATGCCTTAGGCTAATAAGGCATCAACTCCCTCAGATATGGTACCAGGCGGGTTCCCACTTTGTCTACACCGTCGCTAGCATCACAACAATCTCATCAAAGCACACATAGGAATGCACTGTGAACTACCCTCTTCCACCACAACAAAGCCATCCTAATCGCTAGAAAACGTTCTTTTAGTGCTCTCAACTCTTAAAACTTACCGAAATACACTTATCTAGAAATTACCGCCAAAATGAACCCCCCAGCCCTTGTTTAGATGGCTCCAGTCCTTACCAGCAACCTATGTATCAAGACCCAATTGAACGAGATTGTACAATACCATTCCTTTCATACTGCATCAGTAACCACCCTAGTACCACCGACATCGACTCCCCATAACACCTAAGATACCGCCCACGAAGCCTACACCTGGTCAAACCAGAAGCCGACTCCTATCACCCCGTCCCCCCGATTGGGAAGAGGTTTCCAAGCTGGTCGACGAGATATAAGAACGCACACCCCCCACCATAGAATGGATGATCCCGGTTGGTCATGGCCCGCTTGGAAGTTTGGAATGAAGAGAGAGGAACTCTTTACCAAACTTCACGATCAGTATAACACGGTCGCCTTTTCCATTCAAGACCCCGAAGCTTTTCACCACGACGTATACGAGATATCCAACAGCGCAAGCAGTATCGATGAGTTCCACCGCTTGTTAGCTGACCGTAAACAGCTCCGTTTGAACGAGTTGAATCAGAGTTTAGAGTCTGCCTCGGTCGAGATCATCGCTAACCCGAGTCTCATCGGTACTCAACAATGGCAACATGCTCTACAGCTTTTTCGTACGAAATCGTTGGACTCCCTCGTGAGATACTTCGCGTCCTATCTCCCAGACGACCATCCTTGGCATCAAGGTAGCGACGATCCGACATCGAAACCCTTCTTCGACGACCCGGAGGATGATGGTTCTCTCATGACACACGAACCTCTTTCTATCCACACAGATATGCCAGCCATTCCAGCAAGCCATCTTCCTCCTTCTCCTCGATCGCTCACCATGTGCTCAGAAGGTTCTGCAGCATCGACACCAGCACGAACACTATCCTTTTCAGAAGCTGGATCGGACGTGATGGTGTTGTCAGGGACCTTGTCTCGCGGCTTCGACGACGAAGAAGCGTCGCAATTATGTGGTCCCGATACCCCAACGACTTCTATCTCCGATATATCAGAGATACAGTCGTTGGAGTCGCAGCCTGAGGAGCTGGAGGATGACGACGATGCTCAAGATGAGAATAGGCTGGCCCCTCGAAGTTTTAGTGTCAAGGATGAAGATACAAATGAGTCAGAAACACCAACTCCTCGGAACGAATTTCGCTCAGATTCATATATAAGTGGTGAGGCCGCTAAGGCGATATCGTCTTCAAGGTCTAGTCCGCATCATAAAAACGTTCGCGATGGAAGTCCAGGTGTCATAAGATCACGACGGAGGAGTCCTGAGTTGGGACGAGTGCTAAAGCCCTCACCAGATCCTACAAGAGTCAGACCAAAGGGTCGGAGACGCTATCTGGGCGGTTGATACCGCCATAAACTGTATATATCCCTTGATGCAACTGTAAATACCCGTAATGCGCTAAGTTTTTCTTCATATTGCGTTATTCCCCACGCGCTGTGTTATTAGACTTTCCTTTTTTGGGTGTGGTGATAACTTCAAGACTGTACATTGCTAACTTACCGCTCAACCAACGCATGATAATATCCTAATGATGGAACGTATGCCCGTCAGAGGAGATTAGTCCCACTAGCACATTAACAATTTAACGACAGTTTATCTACCTGGTATATATTCGTTTTTTTTCGTTTAAGAGTAATGATCTTGGAATTAGGAAGAAGCTGCGAACGAACCTATTGTTGAGGTATTGGAGACATCGATTCCCAATAGCCACGCTGGTGGAGGTTATCCATTGAACGGGCTGTCAATACCTACCAAGTCTTAGCATGTAAGTCCCTAACTTACAGCGCCTCGTACGCTAAACATTTTGCATCTAGGGCACATTGAGCACCCTAAAATCCGTATTTTTGTGTTATAATGCCGAGGCATAGGTGGCTCATTGTGAGGTCATCGACTTCCATATAAATAATCACGACTCATGAACGTAATGAACATACTCACGCGGACTGATGATGAACGAACATTAGCTAAGTAATTTTTAATTTCTTTCTTTTCTTGTACATTACCTAGGTAGTAATAATATCAATTCCAACTCTACTCATACCCATCCTATCTCAGCCGTAAACGTCCATCATCGTATCTGCATGTAGTAGCAGCTCGTTGTATCTAGAAGCACCTACTACCGTACCTTAAGGGCAGTCCTCTTAAGCAGAACTTAACTAGAGAGGCATACCTCATCGGCTTATACAAAAACATAATGCCGGAGACGCTACGAGAGAAGGCGGCCAAGAGGATCCACGGCCCCAACGCGAACCCGAGCCAGCTCGGCGATCCCATCAGCCTCAAGGCAGAGCAGAGCGATTATATACCCGCCGAAGAAGAATGGGGTGCCGCTGAGACTTCACAGTCAATCCCAAATAATCCCAGCAACGATAGTCATTCCAAGGACGAGAGTAGAAGACATCGCGACAATGCGACCTTAAGGGAGAAGGCGACTAGAAAGCTCCACGGACCTGAAGCAAACCCAAGTCAACTAGGCGACCCTATCAGCCTCAAGGCCGAGATCACCGACAATGTCCCAGCAGATTGGGAGGAGGGCGCTCAGAACGGAAGAAATTCGAAACTATGACGGGGTAGACAGCTCGAGGCCAGCTGAAATTACCTAGTTGAAGATGTCGGCGTGAACAGATGCCGTGGACCGGCCCAGCTTATTGATGACCGGTACCGAGAACTTACATCCACATACATATGTTCTATATCTCTTTACGTTTAGGTACCTAGCATTTTAAAAGAAACTGTTTGCTTGCTTCTCAATGACGTATTCAAGAAAGTACGTGTTTCAGATCGGTATTAATCAGAACTAGTAGATGATTAAATAAGCAAGACCATTTCCATTAACAATTTCGATCGCTTACTGAATGAAGCTGTGGAAATTACCCAGTAGGTAGACTCCGCCATGTCGAAACGCCGTCCGCTGCCGAAGAAGCTCTAGATTTGTAATCCATCGCCGTAGCACCAAGAACGTTACTCGCATTACGCAAGTAAGATATTACTCCAATCGTAACGGACTAAAATCAAAGTTACGGACGAGCACCGCACGTTACAACCGGATGGCGCAAAAGCTGCCCCTCAACTGAGAGAGACATGGTACTCCGACCCAAGAGACTTCCGTCTTTCTATTTAACGTTGCGGATATCCTCGAGATCAGTATCATCTCATCGTCCATCAATCGTTTCAATACAGGAATCATTCGTTCATCGTGTGAGTCATCAGTGTTTTAGAAATATGTCTCAACCGGTAAGTACTCATGATTTACGTAACAAGAGTCATTGTGTATGAAGCTGATCACGGGGGCCAAGACCAAAATCGAGTACCAGAAGGATGGTCACTTCACGAGGCCAGCCAGCACGTTCCGCAACTTCGTATCTGCAGATCGTAACTCACAATTCCCAGCCGAGAAGGGTCGGTACGCACTATATATCTCCCCAGGTTGTCCATGGGTAAGTGTATTGTGATTTGTATCATAGGTACAAGTCCGGCAACGGCTAATGTAACCAAAAGGCACACCGCACCATCATCGTGCGCTCTTTGAAGCGCCTGGAAGATGTCATCGACTTGTACGTCCTGAGCCCGTCTATGGGCGATAAGGGCTGGGTCTTCGATGGTTCGCACGGGACCTTACCGAAAGACCCGCTGTACGGCTTCACATATCTGCGAGAACTGTACTTCAAAGCGAATCCCGACTTCAACGGCAGGTTTACCGTACCCGTACTATGGGATAAGAAGGCCGGCACCATCGTCAACAACGAGTCCAGCGAGATCATCCGCATGCTGTACTCCGAGTTCGATGCCTTCATCCCAGAGAAGTACAGGGAGGTGAATAAGCCTGGTGGGGGCTTGTACCCGGAGCACCTGCGAAAGGAGATCGACGAGCTGAACGAATGGGTCTACGATACCGTCAACAACGGCGTGTACAAGTGCGGATTCGCGGGAAAACAGGAATCATACGACGAAAATGTATACCCTCTATTCAAGTCTCTTGACCGGCTCGAGGGCATCCTAGCTGGTCACGGTAAGCCGTTCCTGCTCGGGGACCATCTCACTGAGGCCGACGTGCGGTTGTACACAACGATCGCGCGCTTCGACGTCGCATACTACACCGTGTTCTTATGTAACCTCAAGAGCATCCGCCACGATTACCCGCACCTGCATCTATGGTTTCGGAGACTGTACTGGGATGAGGGGAGCGAGACCACGGGCGGAGCTTTCCACCAAACCACGGCGCCGTGGATTGGATTATATTCTACCGGATACTCGAAGGCGAAGGCTAAGGTTACGAATAGCCAGGCTGCTGTCATTGTGCCCAGGGGGCCAACGGTGCTTGTTGAGCCTTTGGCAGAGAGTGAAAAGTTGTAGGTATGATGGTATTCAAGGGGCCCTCTAATGAAAGTGAGGACACCTGAATGAAAAAGAAGGAGAGTGGAAGGATAATGATGGAGAATTGGAAGATTCATACTGAGAGGCATAACAATGCTCAGAATTTAACCTGGCATAAGCATAATTTTTCTATGGAAAAATAAAATAAAATAAAATAAAATACCATAGGTACCTATACAAGCTAAATCATGTTCCGACAGGAAACTCGAGGGTTATGTAAAGGCCCTAGACTCGGATCGTCGATGCACGATACTCGAACCCTTATGTAACCTGTCTGAGAATGCATGTTGGCAGTTCTTTCTATCAGCTGAGAAAGCCACACAGCGTGCTTCTTAACTGATATAGTATTTCCGCCAATACGGACGATAATAATCATATTAGAGGACAGGGGTTTCGTAATCTGACCTGATGGACCATATACCGTATATGGTAATCGGTCATGGGTTGGTCAAGATGGTGGTATTGTGCGACGACTGAATAATCTCCAACTACATATAGACGTCCAACAGGACTTCCCACATTGTGCCTCACAAATTTCCCGTATCAGCGCCAACGATTTTCGTAAGCTGCATACAATAAGGAGATCCCGATTCTAATATATTCCGACTCTCCAGTCCTACACGCAGAGCGCTAAAAGCAAGCTCGTTTAGCATCCAACCGAGCTTGTGTAACATCTGCAATTGCGACAAGTCGAAGATGTGCCTTACGGGCGTTATGACTTCATACGAACTTGACGATGCAGATTGAGCTGACGGAGGATGAGTGTGTCTCAAAGGCAATATTCAGCTTCTAGCCTAAATATATATCTGCACGTCTCATACGATTATTCTGGGTCGGCGCGCCCTACGGCTTGTCTACCTGACCAAAACGCATCCCGGGACATCTCTCATTACGAGACAGGTACTCTTCTCGGAGTTTTCTCCGAGATCCTGATTTTCGACATTTATTCTCACCAACTCCTAGCATGGTTTGCTCATCATGTCAGATAAAAAGGTTTGGCTCATCACGGGCTGTTCATCAGGTCTCGGGCGTGCTATTGCCCTTGCGGCATTGGAAGCAGGAGATATCGTCGTGGCTACTGCCCGGGACCCCGCCGAACTGGGTGATCTGAAGGCCGAAGGGGCAGCGGTGGAGCAACTGGATGTGACGGCGAACGACGCATCACTTGCAAAAACCGTCAAGTCAATACTTTCAAAAACTAACAACCAAGTCGACATCCTAATCAATAACGAGGGTTATATGCTGAATGGCGGTGTGGAAGAATGCAGTCGTGAGGAGGTACAAGCTATCTTCAGCGCCAACGTCTTTGGTCAGCTTAACGCTATCCGCGCTGTACTCCCTACCATGCGCAAACAGCGTAGTGGAGTTGTCGCGAATATTGGCAGTATTGAAGGATGGCATGGAGCACCAGCAATTGGCCTCTATAGCGCCACCAAGGCGTGCGCGGCCATGCTGTCCGAGTCTCTCCGAGCTGAGGTTGCTCACCTGGGCATCAAAGTCACATGTATAGAACCTGGATACTTTCGCGTCGACCCGGAACACCGATTACGGGCTCAGAAAGTTATCGAGGATCTCAGGGAAAGCGTTGAGCCTACAATAGCCGCCCTAGACGCTTACAACCATAGGCAACCGGGGGACCCAGAGAAGGCAGGAAAGCTAATTGTGGAGGCGTTATCAGGTCGTGGGAGTTACAGAGGACTCGACCTGCCGCCGAGGTTGGTTATCGGAAACGACGCCTACGAAATCGCTAATGGGCTCCTAAACTCCCAAAAGGAGAATTTGGAGCGCTGGAAAGATTTAATCACCGCTACGGACTACGACGATTAGGGACTATTAATAAAATTCCATCTGAAGAAGTTATTTAAATCATCAGCTTTGGGGCATTGATAGAGTGTCTTCATAAGCATGTACATCAGGGTCAAATTTTAATTTTACTCTGCCCTCGAGCAATGGTTCTCTACCTCTCTAAGCTACTGACACATATTCTGGTGTAACAGAGTGTAAAAGGGTTGTTGAAGAGATTTCAGTAAGCTTTTCTGGCAAATCACAACATGAAGGCGAGCTTTAGATGCGAGAAATGTCTAATAGTCCCTAGATGGATGACGCGTAGATGCTCCGCCAAGATCCTCTCATCTGGAGTGTAGTAATCCCGTATGAGAAAAAGGTTCTAATGGCCGACTGGTGTTACACGAGATCTGATGTGTCGTATGATGGCAGAACCTAGATTGGATTTGTTCCTAGTGCTGAGCAGCTTATATATAAATTGGTCAGCTCAACTATAGATACATGAGAAAGAAATACCGAGGTACCTCGTAGAGTACACCATCTACGTCACAGCTTGCAAGGGGGCTGGTAAGAATGTCGAGTGGAAGCTGTTAATGGCCTAAGCGGGATTTGAATTACTTAACACAACAGTGGTCGATATCAAAGAATCTACTAAACTATCAAATTATTTTAATTATTTATTTAAACTATATAAAAATTTATATATATATATAGGATATTCTTATATATAATATATATAATAATTTTATAAATATATATAAAAATTAAAATAATTTAATCGCGATAATTAAATTTATTAATATTAAAACTTTAACTTTAATTAATTTTTTTTATAAAAAATAAAGTTTATAAAGTTATAAATATTATTAATAACTAAGGTTTTAAAAGCATTATTTATAATTAAAGTTTTTAAAAATAATATTAATAATAATTAAAAAAAAGTAAGTAAAAAAGGTAATATTTTAATTAAAAGTAAAGTTTATAATTATTAAAAATATTAATTAATTAAGTTTAAGTTAAATATTTAATAAGTAATATATTATTATAATATATTAATAATAGTATTAATTAATATTAATAAATAA